>JAHWFP010225635.1:0-36561 GCA_023313725.1 Lithobius niger
TGGGAACCCTGTTAACTCTAACAGCGGCAAAAGCAACCTTTACCTTCCTGGCATCTGATGTGTGGTTAGTTTCCCACTAAAACAGTGTTTGCAGTTCCACCACAAAATTGTAACGTGCTTACATGTACGGCAATACGCACGCACGCAGATAGCAACTCGCGCGGTGCACCTTGCCGTTAAACATGGATGCTGCGCGCCGCTAGCTACCATGCACACATGGCAGCTGGCTCAGCGCCAGCATCCGGGTAGCGAGCCAGTCCTAATGTTGAACCAGTTAGGACCGGATCGCACCTGTTCTCCATCACGTGGCGTAAAGCCTCAGGCTATTGCCTATTGTTCTGGAGCGTATATAAGACGAGCCAGGGTGATTGGCAAAGGTAATTGGTGTGTGGTGGTCAGACCTGCAAGTCGAACCACCAGAGCTCATAAGGGCAGGACAAGGGGGCAAACCTTGACCTAGCGCATAATATGTAATGCTTAGTGTGCAATCCCCTAGCTGTACAGTAAGAGGTGAATTAGGATTGAGCATTGTGTCTTATGAATAATCGTCCATCTCCTTATAGCAAGCACTTACACAATTGGCGATTTCTGCTTTCATAATAACAGAACGAAAGCTCATTTCTGTTTCTCACTTCAACCATTAAACATTCACGCCCGTTTAACTTAAGAGTTCAACTTTCTGAGGAGTCACTTCAAAACAAACTTCTGATTGTGGCTCCGTTACTGAAGCGAGTGTATTAAATTCATTCTCTGATTGAAATGTAAATTGAATTATTGTTTGTATCTGTCAACAACGAGTAAGCTCCAGGGCACTCTAGTGAGACATTTTTTATTCATAAATTAATAAAATGTTTAATTAATGCCTAAGCTCAATTTATTAATTTGAAAAGTCACCTAAGACTTAACGATTTACTCAGTTTACACCTACCTGATGACGTTTTGAAAATGTGCAGACCAACAGCTTATAATAATTATGCTGCTGTAGGATTGCTGTTTTTGTTTGTAATTATATATATATGTAGATTTTACTTCAATTGACAAAATCACTACTGCTTAAAGTGCAGACTGTTTAATTCCTTGTTATCTTTTACCCACGTGACAACTGTCGTATATGGATTTAAAGCTGTGCACATCTGAACTGCCAAGGATTAGAAGTAGGGAGGATTTGCAGTATATTTGGCCAATGTGTTAAATTTAGTTCGTTGTTGCCAAATCCACGAACTTCCCAACATACATTGCTAAACAGTTTACTGCCTATGTACGCTGGGCAGCTTATACAGTAATTTTGTATACGATTGGAATGGCTACCCACCAACCATTCGTCTTCGTTTCCATCGCCACCCGGGGACCGCTTCCACCTGGAGCCAGCTATTTATCCTATTAAGGCTCCCCAATTCAATTAAGTCCCCTACCTCCATAAATCAGGGACGCAATAAAGCAATGCCCACCCTTTAGTCGTTTGTTTGACACCCATGTTCAACACGGGGTGTGCTAAAAAAAACAACTGAACAGAAATATGGTTGGGTTGGCAAGGAAATGTGTTCATACTAGTAATTAGAAAACAAAAACGAACTCGTTTGAAGTTTAAGGTAAGGTTTAACTAATCCGAAGACAAAACACCAAAGGAATATAAATAAACTTTCCTGTAAGGTTTCAGATACCTCAGTGTTGCTGTACTGTTTTTAGTCCACGTGAAACCTTACTGCTGTGCTCAAATGTTTTTACCATTTTTAATTTTTCCACGCGTTTAGTAAGCTAATGATTGGTGAATTCTACCTGGCTGAACAACACCGCTATAAAAAGGCTAAAACCTAGTCGTCTTATAGTATGTTTAGGACAGCGCTATAGGTAATTCTGGGTTGGTACGAGTTCTTGAAAAACTGGAAATGTCCTGGATAGTGATAATGAAATTCCATGCCTGGTGCAGTGCTTGATTATCTTGAAAAATGATATATGTATCATCGGTAGGTTGATGAATGGAAAGTCGACAACTTGACTGAAGAACACTGAAATTTTTAGCCCAGAAAGTAGTCGACTGAGTACGTATAGTCTTTCTTTGTTTCTAGATCGAAAGTTTTGAAAGTTGGGCCCCGGTTACAATTGTATTTTCATGTATAATGGTTGGATGCAGCAGTAATGTTTCGCGTGGACTAAACAGTACAGCAACACTGCAGTATCTGAAACCTTACAGGAAAGTTTATTTGTGTTCCTTTGCTGTTTTGACTTCGGATCAATTCAACCTTACATTAAGTAGCAAATGAGTTGGTTTTTGTTTTCTAATGTTGATGGGTCTGACGGATTTTGTTAATATACGATAGCCATGCAACTTATATTTAGTATGGAGGAGTTCCGCAAGCCAGATTTATGCCGTGACAGCAGGTCATGTGGTGGTTTCTTTACGTTTTTGGTTGCCAGGTTTTGGTGAAGCTCTGTTTTACGTTCCTTAATTTATCTTCTTAATCCAGTTTTATGTCTCTTGTTAAACGAGCATTTGCAGATCGCAAAATGTAAAAAAGTCGTCACACGATGAGGTGCAGTCTTTCAAAACCTGGGAATTAGTCAACGAAAGGTTTGTGTTATTTTTCTTTTATTTAAACTAGGGCCTACTTATTACAGATCGATGTAAATTTTAAAGAAGTGAAAACCTCCTACAACTTCAGAAAGCCGCCTGAAAAAATCTAACAGTGAGAAAAGCGGCGCTGGCGGCCGACGGCGTGGCAAACTCTATTTGACCTTTTATTCTGTTGTTGGTGCAAGCTTTTAACTTTTTTTTTTCCAATTCGTCGTTCTTAGCTTTATAGAACTTCCATTTATAGGAAGAAAAGTGCATGCGGTGGGTAAATATATTAACTGCGAAAAGCGAAGTGCGTAGACCGACACTTTTTTTCCTTTATATTTTTTTCACTTCGATATTTTTTCATGCGGCTTCCGGTGTATTGGAACTGCGAATTACTGGGTAACTGGAAAAGGTGAATCGAAACGAAACGAAAAAGAACGAATGTAGAAGTCCGCTTTCGTTCTTTCGCTTCTTCATCAGGGTTTTCCCTTTCTCCTCATCGAATTTTTCGGCATTGACGATAAAAATTAAGAGGAAAAGGAAAGAAATGTACGAAACCAAAAAAAAAAATAAAAATAAAAAAGGGAGGAAAAAAATCGATAAATGTTCGGAAGGAGACGAAAATGCTTTTAACACGGACGCCCCGGGGCCCCGAAAACCGGCTATCGGATTGCAAAGAACGCCCAATACTCTGTTACTTGTAATTGTTTGTCCTCGAGGGAAATCGGCAAAGCAAACTCGAAGATATTGAAGCTTTCGACATGTTTGTTTCTGATTGAACCAAAAAAATAAAAATAAAAAATGAAACGAATTTCTGTATTTCTTTTCGGCATGATTTATTTTTGTCGCGGTGCAACGGTTAAACGTCTGTATAGGGAAAGCGTGGAATTTTCCGTTGGTGCAAAAAGGTTTCTTGACTACAGACAGGAACGGCGTAAAGGACATCGACACCTGAATGTTTATCAAAATATTATTCCACTTCCAACCAACTCTTGGTCGCGACCCCATACGGCTAGTTGACGAACTCTTTCACTGAGAATTTTTGTTTTCTTTCCGTGAAACGAGCACCATGCCGACGTGCACTGAAAACACCACGGTGAAAAGACCACACCAGAGCTTTCTGCTTCAGTAAATATACAGATCGAAGCTTTTCCTCGTTTCTGAATGGTCGCCGACAAACAAACCATAGATCTATACAGTATATGCCACTTAGAGGATGCGATTTCGCTTTCATTTTCATTATGTCCATATTAGGGAAATGACGTCACCTTCGTTAATCATCGGAAGTTTACGGAAACACGAAGCTGCTCCTCGGCAGCGTTCGGCGTATTTATGCCCGTTTTAGGGCAATCAAGTCATTTTTATGAACCGTCAGACTTAACAGTAACACGAAGATGCTTTTCGGTCAGGGTATACGTATACGATAATGTATTATTTCATAACTTTATGGTTGAAATAAATACAGATGCAAACCTATTTACGTTGCGTTTTGGAATTATATGTCAGACAGGTTCGTACACCAGAGACGAAACCACTTTCAAGGCCTTTTCAATGCTTTTCAAGGCCAACTCGAAGCCAATTTCAAGGCCGTTTTGCCAACAAAATTGTTAAAAATTACCTTAAAATAAATTCAATCTTTTTACCATCCATTTAAAAGTTATTTATTTTGCCCCACCACACTTATACGTGAATACGAACGAAGGCAAGTCGTGTCGTTAACAGAAGATAAGCATTACGCTGACGAACAATTTTTTTTATTTATGAATTTAACCATAAATTGACTGTATTTCATCACACATAGTACGCTAACAAAATTCAAGGCCATTTCATGGCTCTTACAAAAAAAAATGCCAATTTTCAAGGCTTTTCAAGCCTTGAGTATTTGGCTCTGAAATTTAAGGTTTTTCAAGGAATTCAAGGCCGTATACGAACCCTGGTCAGACTGCCTGAGCGGGGAATCGAACCCACGACCTTTGAAACCAAAGGTCGAGGTCCTTCCGCTGAGCCATACTGACACGGCCTAAATAGGGTTGCACCTGTATTTATTTAACTCTTGTTGAGCCTTTGGCTTTCAGTCTTTAATCAATGGTTTAAGGTAGTGTTTCAGTGGCGTTTAATGTTATTCAGGACTAATATGAAACATCTGCGCCGAAACAAACGAAATTACAGGTTGGTTGACCAAATGTGATGGGGCTAGCATTGTAAACATCATAAACCTAAATATCGTAAATCAAAAATACTTCTTAAACGAAAATCGAAACCGTGAGAATAGTTTTAGCACTGAACTCCTTTCCAACAAATTTCCCTCGACCTTAGGTCATGGGAATTTAAATCTGGAAAAGAGTTTCGTGCTAAAACACACAAATTATCGAATAATAGAATATAATAGCCAATAACCTACGTGAAAAATTACGCTGTATATGTTTTCAGGTAATAAATATGTATGAAAAATGTCATTCATGCTGCGATTAGTGCAAGAACAGAGCAGCTCAAAAGAAATAGCTTTAAAACGACCTAATTAAAGCAAGGAAGGAGTTTACCTTCTTCAAGCTAAGACCAACTAGTGCAAAAATCGCGTGTCTCGTCTCCCAGCTCCACGCCAATTCCCCCACGAACAGAGAAGTTAACGCCTTTAGAACCCCTGGAATTAAATAAGACTCTGTCGACGTTGATGCAACTTGTTTGGAACCAGGAAGCGAAACCTGCATCTTCTGCGTTAAAAATTACGCTGAATATGTTTTTTCGGCAGTCCGTGTGAAAAAATGACTCACGACTGCGATTAGTTCAAGAATAGAGTAACTCAAAAGAGATAGCTTTAAAACGACCTTGATGCGAGGAAGGAGTTTTCCTTCTTCAAGCCAAGGCCCACTGGTGTAGAAATCGCGTGTCTCGCCTCCCAGCTCCATGCCAATTATCGTAGGGGCTGGGAAGTTAACGCCTTTTAGCACTGCTGTGGTTAAATATGATGATGTCCATGTTGAAGAAACTGATTTGGAGCAGGGAAACGAGACCCATATCTCCACTGATAACCTGCGTTACAAATTACGTTGTATAAGTTTTCACGGACTAAATGCGTAGTATGAAAAATATGATTCACTGCTGTGATTAATAAGAATTAATAAGAATAGAGCAGTTCAAAATAAATAGCATTAAAACGACCTTGGAGTGAGGAAGGAGTTTTCCTTCTTCAAACCAAGGCCTACTGATGTAGAAATCGCGTGTCTCGCTTCCCAGCTCCATGCCAATGCTCTCACGGGCCGGGAAGTTAACGCCTTTTAGCACTGCTATTGTTAAATAATTAGTCCATTACTTAGTTCTTTGCAGCACTTGATTTCAACAAGCGTAGGAATGCGCAAAGAAATTTCTTTTTAAGCAACAAACTGGCCACATGCCTCCTTAATGTTTGATGTAAAGTTTGTGCGTCCACGTGTACCAGGGAACACCCAGTCAAGGTTAACGATATCACTGTCACTCGACGGCGCCCGTATAACGGTTCAAAATCTACATTTCTAAACGGTCGATAGCTGGGAAAAATGCGCCCGTGATGTCGTTAGGCTTAACTTTACCGGTGGCTCCCTGGTGCACGTGGACGCACCAACTTTACATTCAATAATGAAGGAGGAACGTGGCTTGTTTGTTTCATAAGAAGAAATTCATTCGTGTGTTACTTCGCTTGCAGATAGAACTAGATATCGGTAAATGGTTATAGATACTGCAGCTTGTCATATGGTGGCAATCCCCCTATAAGGGATAGTATATAAGTCTATGGTACTAGATACGTCTAGATTCTGCAGCCCGTCTTTAACTGGCCGCCTGTTAACATCGTACGGGTAAATCGCCTGCTCAAGCGCCGTACCGACCCGAAATCGAAGTACGCGTCTTAAGCAAGAAAATGTTGACCCTATGGTAAACTGAAGGAAAAATCGCGCAGGCCTAACGCTGCATCCCAAAGGCTTGTTACGGGAACAAAGGTTGTTGGGGAGGGGGTTGGGGGTGAAGACTACTTGAAAGCATAGAGAATGGTAGAACGTGAAGGCGATCTAATATTCATGGTGTTGCCTGCTTGACTGGGTCGTTGACTCCAACCGCTGCCGCAAATTGAACGGGAATTGCCCGACGCGTCGTCGCAGGCCAGGAAGGGGTCAAGAGATACCTCGAGGGGTTCCTTCGCCCCTTTTTCTCCTTTCTTGCCTCCCCCGCAACACTCAGGGGACCAGCCATGAGAACTCGCTGAGGAGATTGAAAGAGAAATGTGTAAACAAACGGGGGCCGCCTTTTAGAAGGCAATTTTTCGCGGGGACCCTCCCTAAAGGAATAGATCCTGCGATGTTACAGGTTTCGTGATTATTAACGGAGTGACTTAGGATCCACAGCTGTCCATCTGTTGTCCGAGTTAGCTTAAATTTTTCAGCAACCGTATTAAAGGGGCATATTCACCGAATGACATAGCTGCAGCGTCTAGCGCCGTCTACCATTATTTAGTTCCATGTAGCACTTGATTTCAACAGCGAAGGAATGGGCGAAGAGATTTCTTTTTACAAACGAACAGGCCTTGTGCCTTCTTAATTATTGAGTGAAAGTCGATGCGTCAACGTGCGCCAGGGAGCAAGCGGCCAAGGATACGATGTCACTGTCACTAGATGGCGGCGCCCAGCTAGCGATTCAAAACGGTCGATACTGTAGCTGAAAAAAAAGCACCCGTGATATAGTTAGGCTTAACTTACTGCTTACTCCCTGGTGCACGTGGACGCACCAACTTTACACGCAATAATTAAGGAGGCACGCGGCTGGTTTGTTTCATAAAAAAGAAATTTATTTGTGTGTTCCTTCTCTTGTTAAAAGTAAGTGCTAGACAGAACTAGATAGCTATCCAGTCCTGCTTGGTTCATGGTTTTTGGACTATGGTGATTTCCGCGATAGGCTCCAGCAATCCTGTCAGGAAGTAGCCTTTGACATGCCCTGCGTTTTGAGGCTTGGGGAAATGCTAGTGGCCCCTTGGCTTGTCCCCAGTGGCATTTTCATTTTCGCTCTGGCGCCTCTCCCGAATGGTTCCACTCCACCAGCAAGGTACTTGCAGGAGTTCCGGCTGCTGTGTTCTCAGTACGCCGGATATCAGCGACTGTTAACTGGTGGGTCGAAGTCAGACGTTGGCGTGGCGTGTGCTTGTGTGTGTAAGGGAGTGGCTGCTTTCCATCGCCTTCCATTAGGCTATTCTGTGTTTTCTGCAGAGCTTTTGGCTCTCGGTCTGGCGGTGGAATGGATCCTTGACCTTCAGGGTAAACATTTCATCATCTTTAGTGATTCCATGAGTGCCCTTAAGTCCTTGGCGAAATACAACCCTCGGAACCCCTTGACACAACGCGACCAAGCTTTGCTTTCCCGCTTGCCTGGGCAGCGGAAGACCGTGGTTTTCTGCTGGATCCCGAGTCATGTTGGGATAGCTGGTAATGAGCATGCTGATTCTGCAGCGAAAGGGGCCCTTTCTGGTCCTCCCGAAAGGAATCTCAGCCTTGTTCCCTCAGACGCCTTTCCAACTCTACATCTGAGGTTGCATGCTTTTTGGCAAGTCTTATGGGACAGACAAGACGGCAATAAAGTGCGGGCTACTAATGTCAGTCTGCGTGTTGCCGCAATCGCCGTGAAGAGGTGGTGTTGGCCCGTGTTCGCATTGGTCACACCCGACTTACTCAGTGTTTCCTTTTGAGGGGAGTTGACCCTCCTGAATACCATTGGTGCCAGAGGCCGCTTACGATCTGCGCTTGCTTATTGATCACCGTCTTGATGGTGTTCGTGGCCGTTTCTATCTTTTTTGAAACATTGCGCATCAATTAGGTGATAAGTCTATCCTCCTGTCCCGGCTTTTTGAATTTTTGCAGGAGGTACTGATGTATGACAAGATTTAGATTGGGGGGTTTGTATAATATGTCTGTAATGTGTGGTGCAGAGGCAACCACTGCATTGTGGCTGGGGTTGGGGCTAATGACCTAGCTGTCGACGCGCCATTAAGCTTCAATTCCCCCCCCCCCCCCACTAGATAGCGGTAAGTGGCTATAGATGCTGCAGCCTGTCATTTGGTGGCAATCCCCCTTTAATTCTCCAAGAGATGTTTTCAAAGAGAGAGACATGATCTGTGGTTGCTTAAATTAGCCTTAGACTATCTGCTACATACGAGTCCTTTAAAAAAAAAAAAACAACTCTGGAGCCTTAAGTTATGAGAAGCAAACTGCCTGTGTAAATAAACGGGCTGAATTTTGAACACTATTCGACATTTTTTTGAAGGAGGGGCAAACCATCGATCACTGCTGGGGCCCGACATATTCTCCAGAACATGCCAGAATACAACCCATAGCGGCTGAAGAAGCTGGTAGTCCTTCAAACTGCGCCGCTATGCTAAGACTAGTAGGCTAAGACTCTGCCGAAGTCCCCTTTCTGATCATCAACCTTTGTATGCAGTGCCACAGATTTAGCACTGCTGATTTGTTGGCCTACCATCTGCTGGGCCTTTCCAGCTCTGCGTCTGAGATTGCTCGCTGCTTGGCAAGCCTTGTGGGACAAACAAGACGTCAATAAGTTGCGGGCTATTAACGGCACTGTCCAGGAATGGCACACGGCTTGTCGCCGTAGTTACCAGTAAGAGGTGAGGTGGTGGTAGCCCTTTTACATAGTGGCCACACCAACCTTACTCATTGCTTCCTTTTGAGGGGGTTATCCCTTCTGAATGTCATTGGTGTTGACGACCAATGATGGTGTTCGTCATCACTTTCAATTTCTGCAAGACTTAGCGCGTCATTTGGGCGATAAGTCTGTCCTCTTGTCCGGGATTTTAACATTTTTTTGCATGAGATACTGATGTATGATAACATCTACATTTGGGTTATGTTTAACAGAGATCATCTCTGTAGTGTGTGGCGCATTGGCAACCCGGACCACTGCACTGTGACTGAGGTTAGTGCCTAGCTGTCGACGCACCATTAAGCCTCAATCCCCCCCCCCCCCCCCGATATGTAATCCAAGATTGTTTACCGACGATGACGTCACTTACCAACGGACTAAGCAAGACAGTGGACTAACAACAAACGAGACCAAAGAACTTAGATGAGAGTCTTGTAAGCTACTCAGGGAAGCAAAAATACCTCCTCCATCCCAACCGGAGCGTGGCAAGAAATCTTAGGGTGGCCGCACATCAAAGTCGACAAAACGTCGCACGACAGGACATTGTCGCCAGACGTTGTCGACGTTGTCGCCAGACATCTTAGGTGTCTCACGACAACAAAGCGAAGCTCCTTCTAGTTTCGTCTGTTGGAGGGGTCTCTCCACCAGATGCGACGTCTCGCGACGTTTCGTCTTGCAACGACGTTTTGTCGACTTTGGTGTGCGGGCCACCCTTAGGGAAATAGCCAAAAAGCCAGAAATTTGCCTAAGAGTAACAAAAAAAAATACTCACAAGATAAAATCACAAAGTGGAAATATTGTGAAAAATTTTCATGGCCTTCGTCATGGTGCTGTTTCTAAACTAGAGGGATGTCTGAGGGAAGTGAGAAAAACTGTTTCTTAACTCGAGGAGACTGATCCAAACTCCTCCCACTTTACGTAGGCGTGACGTCATGGAGCTGAGATGTTGCTGAGGAAAGTGAGGCAAGTTTTTTCTCGATCACTTACTGATCGATCCAACATGGCTGCCATCACGCATTAGTAGCTGAGATGGTGGTGTTTCTAAACTGTAGGAAGTGAGATATGGAAAATGTCTAAATTTAGAAACAAATTCCAATTAAACATAGATTAATAACCATTTGTATTATGTTCTTAATAACATTTCTCTTGCTGAAAATAGATGTGGCAGCTAATTTTTCTAATGTTGAGAACGACAAGTGAGGCAGTGGTGTTTCTAAACTGATCGGTTTTGGTGACGTTGAGGGGCTTGGCTTAGAGGAATCCATCTCACTCTTCCCTCTAGTTTAGAAATACGCCCAGTGTATCCTGGCGTTGGGTTTCCGACAGTTTTGATTGGGGATGCTTTAGGATGTTTATCGTCTCCGCGCGAAACGTGCCTCTATCCCCTAGGTCTGACTGTGTACTGCTAGAGGTACTACTGCCACATGTACGATTCATTACGGTACAGGGGAGAACATTGAACAGCAAGTACCCTAAATCAATAAATTCCAGCTTGTGAATACATAATGTGGGATATTGTTCAAATGGGCAGTGCTAGAATGGAGTTTCTCATTGCCAAAACAGAAAATTTGAAAACAGCTGATTGTGTGACCTCTTTTTCTGTTACTGTTTTCCTGTGACCTAATCCGTTTAACCCCCTTGTTCCATTTTAATCCTGACTCTGTGACGTGAAGTAATGTGTGTGCTTTTTAAATTTGTGGTTTTTACTTCGATAAATGAAGCCGGCTGTAACTTAGCTTCGAAACGTTTAAGGTACGTTTAACTCTCCATCGTTTGGTACTATAGGCATGAATGTCTTAAAGGTACATTCCGCCTGCCTTATAACAGCCACGCGCAGATGGCCATCCGCGCATGTTACCATCGCACCGTTTCGCGAGACTCGGCGTAGTGATACTATCTCAATTAATCTTGGGCGTAGTAGACGAAACAGCATGAACACACAAATTGTGTCATTGCAAACCGGAAAGATTTTCGTATTTTAACATCACACTTTATAATATTTTGGCTAGTAACTTAGATCTTTCTTCGGCTAGCTATTCGTAGAAATAATTTTAATTTTTACCGCCTTAGTCTTTTAGAATTTTGATCTTACGGTAATTATTAGCAAACGATTAAAAATTAGTACATGCAAACACACACAGATGAAACGTCGTTTTTATTGTAAGCGCGCAAAGGAGCACATAATCGCAGGATGATTCAACAGAGAATCTCGTAGAGGCCACATTTTAAAACGGATATTTAGGAAGGGATTGACTAACGGTAACTAGATATAACTTTGGGGCCGTACTTGATGTGGAAGATCGAGAAAAATGGCGCTGGGAGCAATGTACCTTTAACCTATCATTCATTACCGATATTTTGCCGTCATCTTCTCTCCCCTTTATCCGTGACCCAACTCTTAAGTGACTTTCGTCTCGTGCGGTTTATAATCTTTTGCTCAAACAACTCCTAAATCTGACTTAATTTGGTGTCAGCAGGATGCTAAAGGCTTTTGGAAGGAAAAAAAAATGAAATTGCTTGGTAAACTCAATGCGCAGGGGAAAAGCCCTCAAGGACTGCAAGCACAAGCACAATTTCAATAGTTCAGTAAGGATTAAACAAATTTCGTAACCAAGGATGTCGATTGTCGGCGGTGGTACGCGTTTAGCGACTTGGATAAGGCCGATAAAAATTAATTAAGTGGTTCTCGTGAGTGGCACTAAAAAAAATTGATGCGAGCGGGCGGGTTTTTTTTTTTTTACCCTTTATTCGTGGCTTTTCTGATGCGGGGAAGGCTCTTTTTTTAACCAAAGAAAATGAAATCAGTAGCTTACATTTTGTTGTGGGGCAATGTGAATGGAGCAAAGAGCTGCTGTGGTCATCGGGTCCAGGTAATGTTTGGTGAAAGTTCTGGTGCGTGATCGGTACTTTTTTTTTTAGACATTGTCATAATTAACTATTAGTGGCCCAAGGTGATACTTTCGGGAAGAATGACTTTCACTGTATAGTAGTATTGTAAACAGGGACTGCTGTTTACAGATCTGTGTAATACTGTACAGTCCTGTTTACAGATCTGTCGAAAAATACCGTACTTAGTCTTCCGTAAAGTCGAAACGGCTGAGAAGACTATTGCGACGACTTTGTACGTCTATCCGTCGCTTTATTCATCTTCAGAGCTGTAACAGATGGAGACAGCCGGTCCTCACCAATAGTTAACAGCGATCAAAAATTGGTTTAAAAACACGGCAAATTAAAACATTGTTCCTTCATTATAGCTGATTGGTTTTCTCGACGTAACTCACTAAAATAATAACATTTGATCGTCACATTTAACCACTACAGGAAAACACGCAACCGTAAAACAAAAGGATTTCGTTAACGACACACATTAGCTTCACATAAAATACTCTCCGTTAGAGTATTCTCCGTTAGCTGCTATTTACAATATTTAAATGGCAGGAAAAAAATTAGGCATAAAACTGAAAATTAGGCCTAAAATTACGCTGCCACGGCAACGTCAAATTGCTACGCGTCGCTGCTGGCTTCATAAACAATTACGGCGCTATATTATGAAGTCTCTCCATTGTGTCGCTTCCGTCATTTTGCTTGATACCACTGATCTATATACGTGACGCGTTCGGCAACGTCGAACACTGTAACTGTGTACCGGGAGGCGCACCGTGTTGAATAAATGAATAGCCTTACTGTTCAACCCAATTTTCCGTTAGCTGCTACTTATGAAATTAAAACGGCAGGTAAAAATTCGGGCTAAACACTGACAATTACGCCTAAAATCTAAAACTAGGACTAAAAGCTAATATATTTTTAACCGGCAATTGGGTTGGTTACTTCTGTTAGATTATAATGTATAGTTGACAGCCCTGTTGCAGTGCGTGATGATAGCGGTCTGCGCCTCAACATTTTTCGACAGTGGCGGAAGTGTACAGAACACCGGTTGCGACTACGTAGTTTTTTTTTTTAGCTGTGGACCCATCTTCCTTCCAAACAAAATATATTTTGAACCAACATTTTGAATCAACATTTTGAACTATCAGAATGACAATGTGAGCAACAATAATAAATGTAACAATGTGCCGTCATAAATCCGGGATTGAATCCGATTCCGGATTAGATATTAAAAATTTTTAAGTTTAAGAAATTTCAATTAAAAAAATTCTATATTTTAGTGTACATCAGTTGCAACTCATGAATCCCATTTTTTTTTAATGTATGGACAGCTATTATGGGGGGGGGGGGGGCATTATGCAAGGACAATTTCCTCACTCACTAACTAGCTTTTATTTGGTCAATACTAAATCTGCTGGCTGCTTCTCGCCTTTACCTGAGTATGCAGCTTCCGAGTTGCCTATACATAGTAACCATGGCAATGACGCAGACGTATATCTTCTCCTCATGAATCACGACACGACGTACGAGGCTTGCGGCATGACAACGCCGATTTACGACAACAAGAAAACAATTTTTACCGCAGTACAAAACGAAGGACTGATTTCTGAATTACAGCATTCGATGGTTTGTTTTCGATTCGTTAACCCCGGATGCACGCCATGTTGGATTTTGAATCCTCGCTGCGAGCCGTATTTATTCTATCGTCGTCTGATCACGGCGAGAAGCTGTTCTTTCTGCGAGAACAACAAATTTGAAAATAGCGTGAAATGACAACAATGTTGTAGCAGTGTTTAAAATTACTGTTGCACTTTGTGCTTTATCCTTATTGTTATTTATAATACATTTAATTTGTGTGCATCGCCACATTCATTTAGTAGAAAACTGGAAACTAATCGTAAATAAATAACGGTTGACTAGCAGATAGCGTTGGGTTAGCGAGATTATCTTGCTACGTAAACGCATCCTTAATATTTAAAAAAGAAAACAAAATAAGCAAATACACAATATTACCTTTGTTATACTTCGTCGTTTATATACCACTTTACGAAGCTCAATGGGTAGGTGTTCCCCACAAGGCTTGTGTTCTGCGCTGTGGTATTAAAGGGACATTCCTCCCAGCGCCATTTCTCTCGATCCTCCACATCAAGTATGGCCCCCAAAGGTCTATTTCCTTACCGTTATTCAATCCTTTGGTAAAAATCCGTTTTAAAATGTGGCGTCTAAGAGATTTTCTGTTGAATAATAATAAACTATATTTACTGCGTCCCGCAGTATATGATCCTTTACGCGCTTACAATAACCATGACGTTTCATCTCTGTGTACTAATTTTCTAATAATTACCATGAGATCAAAAATCTAAAAGTCTAATGCGGTAAAAATTTAAATGAATTATTCCAATAGATCGCCGAAGCAAAATTGTAAGACACTAGCCTAGAAAATTATAAATTGTAATGTTAAAATGCGAGAATCTAGTAATATTCTAGTATTCTAGTATTATTTCTTTTGCTGATGACACTGCACTTCTTGCGGTTAACAAAAATAAAATACAAGCCGCAATAAATATTGAACAAGACCTCGTTTTGATCGGAGACTGGTTCATCGAGAACCTTTTAACCTTAAACGTTACTAAAAGTAACTACATTCATTTTTCACTGAAAGAGAAAGATGAACCAACTGTTAATAATTTAAAAATGCATAATTGTTCAATGCAGCTAAGCCTGCCGTGTGATTGTTCTCCAATCCAAAAAGTTAATGATGTAACATACCTTGGCGTAACCTTGGACAACACATTAAAATGGAGGAGTCAGATTAGTACAGTTATTAGTAGGCTCAGGGCTCTGTTATGTAAATTATACTATCTCAGAAAGCATGTCTCACTTGACACGCTAAAAATGTTTTATTTTGCCATGGGTCATTCATACTTACAGTATTCTGTTACATGCTGGGGTGGAACGTATATGAACGCTGTTGCTCCGGTTATCATGCTTCAAAAAAAGATCGTCAGAGTAATGACTTTCAAAAAACAAAATGAACATTCGCTACCTATTTTTCAGCAGCTAGGTATTCTGCCAGTTCGCCATTTATATGCGTATCGAGTTATAATTCGTTTTCGGAAGAATAATACTCATGCTACAACTCGTTTACTAACGAACTACCACACTAGGAGTGAATCGAACAACTACGTTATCCAGCCTAAAGTAAATAAAGAAAGATTACATAAATGCAGCTATTTCCTTGGCAGCAAGCTATACAATAGCATACCAAACAACTTAAAAGAAATTGTTGATGTTTATCCATTCCAAAAATCCTTGTATAAATGGCTACTGGGCTTAACTACTGAGTCTATAGAAAAGTTATTCAGAATTGTAAGCTAAACTTTTTTTCGCAATAAGTATGTCTTACCTTGTCTATCCATTACCTTCCCATTATTTTATAATTCGTTTTATGTTTATAGTTAAATAATTCTATTATTAATTACATGTTGTAACTAAAGTTTGCAGCGACTTATTCTTTTATACAATGTTTTGTTTTATAATTTCTTGTATGGTACCTACATGCCACACGCGGGCATCAGCTCTTGTGGGATGTGGGCACATACTGTATTGTTATACTGCAATTGTTTATTGTAATAAACTTACTTACTTACTTACTTACTTACTTACTAATCATGCCGGTTTGTGACGACACGATTAATGCGTCCGTGGTGGTTCGTCTATATGCGCTATGCCAATTGAGACAGTAGCTGCGTTCTTCGCCGCGAGGAACGGAGCTACTATCTCAGTTGACCTTTGCGATGCTAAATGCGTAGATGGGGATCAGCGCGTGGCTGTTATGAGGCAGGCCGGGTGCCCCTTTAATACAAATAAAGAAGGTATAGTCCGTTTTAGTAAGCTAGGGAAAAGGTGAGAGTAGAATAAACAAAATGGAGTAGTGATTCCATTTGGGATTATTTTAAACACAAGGAGCCCTGGGGAGAGGGCAGGAGAAAAACAAATAAAATGGACTAAATCAGCTTTATTTATATTACCACAACACCATTTTCCCTGCAAAACACAAACTTTACAGGGAAGCACCAGTAGTGTTTCATGTCTTCCTCTTATGGTGCATCACAAACGATGCTTTTAGGGGCTCGAAGCGTGCCTGCATTACGTTAAAGCAGCGCACCACCTGCCTTATAACTTTCCGCCTGCCTTATAACAGCCACGTGCTGATCGCCATCCGCGTATATACCTGGTCAACTGAGATAGTAGCTACGTTTCTCGCAGTGAAGAACGCAGCTACTGTCACAGTTGGCATTGCGCCAAATAGACGAACCAGCATGAACGCATTAATTGTGTCGTCACAAACCGGAATGATTCTCGTATTTTAATATCACAATTTATAATTTTCTGGGCTAGTGTCTTATAATTTTGCTTCGGCGATCTATTGGAATAAGTAATGTTAATTTTTACCGCATTAGTCTTTTAGATTTTTGATCGCATGGTAATTATTAGCAAATTAGTACATGTACACACAGAGATGAAACGTCATGGTTATTGTAAGCGCGCAAATAAAGTTACCAACATTCAACAGAAAATCTCCTAGACGGCACATTTTAAAACGGATTTTTACCTAGGGATTGACTAAAGGTAAGTAAATAAAACTTTGGGGCCGTACTTGATGTGGAGGATCGCAAAAAATGTCGCTGGGAAGAAAGTCCTTTTAAGCTAAGTATGGACATATTAAAAACAAAAGAACTCGCTTTATGCTTTATTAAATACGGATGCAAACCTATTTACGTTGCCTTTTGGACTTATATGTCAGACTGCCTGAGCGGGGAATCGAACCCAGGACCTTTGAACTCAAAGGCCAAGGTCCTACCGCTGAGCCAGACTGACACACTGGCACTGGCACTTTAAACTGGCTCAGCGGTAGGACCTTGGCCTTTGATTTCAAAGGTCCTGGGTTCGATTCCCCGCTCAGGCAGTCTGACATATAAGTCCAAAAGGCAACGTAAATAGGTTTGCATCCGTATTTATTAACCAATCTCGAGCCCAATTGGCTTTCCGTCCCGTTTAAACGCTTTATGCTTTGGGTAAGGTTTAACTGATCCGAAGTCAAAGCAAGTGGAACACAAATAAACTTTCCTGTAAGGTTTCAGAATGCCGCCGTGTTGCTGTACTGTTAAGTCCACGTAAAACCTTACGGCTGTATTCGAATGTGTTAACCATTTTTACTTTTGCACACGATACTTCAGCTAATGATCGGTGCATTCTACTCGGCTAAACGACATCGCTGGAAAATGTTTAAAAAAAAACTCGTCCGTCTTAGTGTTCTTAGCGCATCTCTACAGGCAATTCAGGGTTTGTGTGAGTCCTTGAAAACCCTGAAACGTCCTAGAAAGTAATAATGTAATTCCATGCCCGGAAAAGTCTTTGAAAATCTTGAAAAATGACATATGTATCATCAGTAGGGTGATGAACGGAAAGTAGACGACGCGACTGAAGAACACTGAAAAAATTTAGTCAAGTAAGTAGTCGAGTGTGTAGCCTTGCGTTACTCTTCTTTTGTTTGGGCATGAAAAGTTTTGAAATTTACTACATTTTTTATGAGGTGTTGTACCCGAGCTTCAACCCCATTTTTGGCTGAACAATCGCCTGTCATCAATATGCTTCCCTTTCTGGTTTTAACGACCCTGAAGTATAAATTGAAGTTTATGGTTAATAAAACAATTGTACTAATGTCGTTTAATATCTGCCGGAGGGCTCTGAGTATTCTGTTAATGACGCTTCGTAAATTAGCTGAAGCATCGTCGCCTGGCAACAAAATAAAACAAAACGATCAATGCAGACAAAAGAAATAATTTAAACTTCCACAATGTTGGAAGACTGCATTATAGAACATGCGGTGGTCTATAATCTGCTAAGCTTTGCTTTTTGGCTTGTAAACACTGAAATATTCAGATATCACATTAGCGCCTCATCCACTAAATTATTGTAGGCCTTGTTTTTTTTTTTCAACGAAATCCCGCAAACTTGTGTCGAGCAAGTAGGACATGAGCACAGTTTGGCTTTATCAATAATGCACCTATATTTTGAACAAACTTTTATCTTAAAGGATTATTGTTAAGGCCAAGGGGTATCGCCGTTTAATTTGGTGCAGTTTGGAAAATTGAAATTGATTTTTCTTAGGGTAAGGTTTAACTGATCCGAAGTCAAAATAAATGAAACACAAATTCCAAAACAAAACAAATGGAACTAGGAAATTCCAGTAAACTCTAAATTGGGTTTAGCATCATGATTATTTTTAAAAATTTTAATGGCTTTTCATGGCTCAAACTAAGGCATTTTCAGCTAGCAGTACGTGCAAAAACGACCCTTACGGAAATAGAACTGGACGATATCTGGACATCTCTGGACCTACATGTATAATCCTACCAAAAATTGGCCCACATCTAGCCAATCAAATTGGTCAGATCCGTCCATATAATTCCAGTAAACTAAGTTGGATTTAGCATCGTGATGAAAAAACTGAAACAAAGCTTGGTTGGTCATTTTTTGAATTTTGATGGCTGTTCTTGGCTCAAACTGAGGCATTTTCAGCTGGCAGTACGTGCAAACACGACCCTTACGGAGATAGAACTTGACGATATCTGGACATCATCTGGACCTCCAGATATGATCCGTACCAAAAAATGACCCACATCTAGCCTATCAGATTGTTCAGATCCGTCCATGTATAATTCCAGTAAATTAAGTTGGATTAAGCACCGTAAAGAAAAAACCGGAAAAAAGCCTGGGTGGTAAAATGTTGAATGCCTTTCGTGGCTCAAACTGGGGCATTTTCAGCCAGGCAGTACGTGTAAAAACTACACTTACGGAAAGTCTATATCTAGACAATATCTGGATATCATGCTAGATAAGATCATACCATGGATTGGTCAGATCTTTCCATGTATAATTACATCAAAACAGGTATCCACTTCTTAACTTTTTGTGATTAACCGTTTAAAAACTTAACGATTATGGCATTAACACAAAATTAAAGGTCTTGTCATTTTACGCCGTATGTTTTTTATGACTTGGTGTTGTCGCAACCTTCTTTCAGCTAAGCACAACTGATATCTGAAAGAACACCAGTATCTTTCTGTTCTTCGTGTTGAATAAATATTTCATGGTATTGAACAAAACCTAAAACTGGTTATATCATACACGGCGACAGCCGTGTGTATATATGTGATTGAAATCCTCTTTCCAGCAAAACTAAAACTTTTAATTTCTCCGTTCCTATTCAATAAATTTCGACCGAACTTGGCCAGATAGGAGATAGGTATGGAAGGTATATTATACCAACTTTTATTTCCGTGCAAACAGTAAAAGTAGGGAGCCACACGTAAATTTGAAAACTGTTCACTTGTTGTTGTTTTGGTCTTGTTTTCTGTGACACGGTTTCAGAAAAAAAAACTACTGCACCTACCTAAAATCTGAAACATGATCCAAGCCAGAAATTTTCTTGGCCTTCATCCTCACAGAGACTATTTTTTCGATTGGTCGATCCATTCCGGAGTTACGGGACCCTAAACGATCAGTTTGATTGTTTTACATTGTTTTAACCATTTTAATTACGGAACAATGTCACTCAGCAAACCCCAGATCCAACAATAGTCACTGCATACACGCGCAGCAACAATCAATGCATGTGTGCGCGCGTTCACACCTTTGAAAATAAAAAAAATTACTTCCTGCCACAAGGCATAGACTGAACTGTGTTTGGTGAGGCCATAAAAAAGGTGCACGGATTACATACAAATACGTCAAGTGTCCCGTAAAAAAAAGGTTATATAGTTGAAGTTTCACAATGTACACGGATAAAAAGTGATGATTTTTATTTAAAATAAGGAAATGTGCAAGTAAGAAAATTGTGTCTTTAAAAGTGCTGTTGTGCTTTACGAATCATATATGTAAAACGTAAAGCACAACAGCACTTAAACAGATGGAATTTTCTCAATTGTGCAAATGCTTATTTCAATTAAAAATCATTACTTTTTATCTATGAACATTTTAACAAGTAAAGCGAAACTTCAATCATATAACCTTTTTTTTACGGCACACTTGACGTTTTTGTTTGTAATCATTTAATGTTTGAAATCGTAGTCGGTGGAAATCAGTTGGCGAATGAGTTTGGGGTTTGATATCACGACTTCAAACGGTCAATAACCTTGGCGGGAATAGTAGTGTTAATTAGTCAGCTAGTGGAGCGGAAGTGACATCATAGGTCACGTTGTTGCGAGTTTAATCCCGGATTTCGACGTTGGAATTTTACCACCCCAACAAGGTCACAACTGACGTCATTGTGAAATCTCCCAAGACCGAAGTCCACCTGACGTCAATTTGTAATATGCCATTGTCGAAATTTAATACTCAATTGTTAGTCGATAATCGATCTGATCAATTATTGTAACAAAACATAACACTGATTTGTCTGTACGTAATTCAATCATTGTAACGCTCGAGCTCGCTTGATCATCCGCCGGGTGCTCCTAACAATTAGCTATTAACCTAAAATTCCATTCCGGCTCCAACTCTCCAACTCCCCGCATCAAAAGGTAATTTCGGCGCTAACATTAGAAATTTTCCCCAATTTCCCCCATCCCCAACTTAAACTCAAACTAGACCCATCCCGTTGTCAGTTCACAACCGCAACCCCGTTACAACTTAATTCAGCAGTCATCAACTTAACCAAATTTTCCCGAAACTTGTAAGTCTAAATTTCCCCAAGTTAGCCTAATGCCGTTGACGTTCCATTTAAGGCCTTAAGCCTAGGTTAGTGTCGCCCAAGAATTTCAGGCGAGCCCGAGCACTCCATCGCTCTAATGTTAAATTAAAACCAACACCAAATCTGAACCACGACTACTAGCCTTAATCCATCCGCTTAAGTAAATTTGGAATTCCTGCAACCCCTAGACTACCGCCACGGCACTTTTTAGAGCTTGTCCCTAAACTGTTAGGCCCTTAAACCCTACAACGTGACCGACCGGAAGTGACGTCATGATCCAAAATGGCGGCGACCATAGGGTTACCCAAGACGGTCGTGTCCCCAAATGGTGTCAGTTTTGGTTTCAGTTATGTCTAGTTAAGAATAGTTCTACCTTTCAGAGGAGTTTTATCAATAGACCAAAACATTCTGTCAGTGGGTTTATAAAGTTTTTTGACTGTTGATATCACTCCTTTGAGTCGAACCATTCTTATCTTGGCGATCCTTTTACCCGTTATGATATCACTTCTTTTTTTTTTATCACTTTTTGATTGCAATATTTCCATCAGAAATATTTTGACACTGAGTTGGCAGTTTTTGACGGTGTGGTTAATTTTTTCGTTTAATGTCTGAAGTTTTAGGGATTCCCAAATCGAATTTTTTGCTATCACTTCATTGGGGACTTTAGGACCAAATTTTGTCAAGAATAGTTTTACACGGAATTTGAGGTAACAACCAGTTGTTAATTTGTTGTTGTTTTATTTTTGATATTGCTCGCTATATCTTCAAGAACCAAGTGGTTATTTTAGGTAGATGATGTAATAAAATCAGTGTGGCGTGAGCGTTACATCCCCTAAAATAAAACTTGTTAAGAATTCCCGCCAGTTTGAAATCGTGATATCAAACGCCAAACTCTTTCACCAAGTAAACCACTGAATAATAGTTCGAAGGTTAAATGAAATATATGAAAATTGCTTAGGCTACTGCACAATTTGTAGTTATATCATTTAACGTTTGAAGTCTTAGTCGGTGGGATTAATTTTGTGAAAGAGCTTGGCGTTTGATATCACGACTTCAAACGGCCAATAATCTTGGCGGGAATCCTTAACAAGTGTTATTTTGGGGTAGATATCACATTTTTCTGGACTGAATTGATCAAATTCATTTTTTTGTTAGCATTTACGATACGGAAAAGCTGAAAATCCCGTTTCTATCAAACTCGTTTGATGGTTAAGGTAAAGTTTAACTGATCCAAAGTCAAAACAGCAAAGGAACACAAATAAACTATCCCATAAGGTTTCAGATACTGCAGTGTTGCTGTAGTGTTTAGTCTATGTAAAACTTTACCTTTGCATCCAACCATTATACACGTAAATACAATTAAAGCCAGAGCCCAAATTTAAAGACTCGTGAAAAGTTTAAAAATTTGTCTTCTGCCTTTAAAGGCACATAAATCCCTCCGTCCTGGCCGCTTTACTCATACGTCAACTGTGCCAAAATATAGTTCACATGACTGCGGCGCGCATTGCTTTGTGAAACAAGCATGACGTCACATCCGACGCTAGATCATACTCATTTTCAAGCTGCGCCATGTGACACGTCGTACGAATGCTAAAAGGCAAACAAACACTGGCGCAGATGGCTGTACGTTATGATCATCAATGTGTCTTGTCTGTTGCTGCGGTAAAATACCCATACGTTAGTTTTATTTGAACAAAGTTGACCAAATAAAAGATTCTGGAGTGTTGATGTCGAAATTTACGTCCTATTGTTGCCGACTATGTTACGTATATTAATTTATTAGCAATTTCAAGGAGGCATGCTTAGGACCGGTCATTATGTATCGCATTTTTTTTGGGGGGTGGAGGGGGGAGAAGATATTTTACTCCCCCCCTTCTTTAGACAGTAAGTTTACGCCCCTGCGACCGATTTCATTTATTCTTCCCGACCGTTATTTTTTTCTTTGCAGCCTAATTTGTGACTTCATGTTTTAGTATTATGCGGGAATCAAAAACGGCATTACTGTACAGAAACAGCTTAAATAAAAGGCATAAAATTAGGTCTGTTTTAAGTGTACCATCAAAAAAAAAATAGCTTCTCCCGACCGACCCTAGTTGTAATTTAATTGGTACTGCAGCTTAACGTTTTTCCCTTAGGCCTTATGTCTGCTACGAGAGTTTACGTCCAAAACTCAATCCGCAATTTAATTTCTTCTCCGCCTTTGGTTTTGTCCATCACCATGTCACTATCCCGACACTCCTGCCCAACCCTTCTTTAATCCTAGTTTCTTGCGGTAAACATAGGATAAACTTAATTGTCGATCCAATTCTCGTTATGTCCTTTCCTTTACCGATTCGGTGGCAAATCTACTTGGTGGATTAGATAAATGCGTTCATCACTCGCTATTTCTCCTGATAAGCTCAGAACAAGGTTAACTGGGATTGAAGTTGCGTTCCTCGAGTAAGGCAGCTACTGTCTCACTTGGCTTTCGCTCAGAAGCAGCAAGTCACGTGACTTGAAGTGCACGATGAATCATACGTCACAGACTAGGCGTGTAAACATCGCGTGACGTCACCGTTAAAAGTAGCCTGAGAAGCTTTCTGGCAGGAGTGAGATACTCTTCGGACCGAATGGTAAAAAAGAAGCTTACTAGCGTACACGCGCCACATCTGTCATCGGGATCGTACCCTTAGACAATCAAATAAAAGGTAAATGAATTCATATAAAACTATTTCCGGTAATGTATCGAGGAAAACTGTTAAAATATACCGGAGGGAGTTATGTGCCTTTAATTGTATTTACATGTATAATGATTGGTGCAGCAATAATGTTTCACGTGGACAAAACAATACTGCAACACTGCAGTATCTGAAACCTTACAGGAAAGTTAATTTGTGTTTCATTGCTGTTTTGCCTTTGATCAGTTAAACCTTACCTTAAGCATCAAACGAGTTCGTTTTTGTTTTCTTATTGCGTCTCCACGGACAGCAGCTTCAAGTGTTCGGCTTTGTATTTTCACCATAATTATTGGTCTTCTGTAATACAAATCTCCACAAACCTCCATCTCAACCTGTCGTAAATGCGAACATTTACTGACACCTTACATACTTCCTGTTTCCGTGAAGGGACCGCCCTTGCTTAGTAGCTGAAGCCGCCAGATAGGCGCCCTTCTCTCTACATCCCCTTTTTAGAGAGCGACACCGCCACTACGAAACGCCGCGCACGTATTTGAAATGCCACAACACACAATATAATTTTGCTAACTGCATCACATTTTCCGGAAAAGCATGAAGTTAGTCACCGCCATAAACATTCCGCCCCGCCTTTTTATCCCGGTTCTTTACGGCAGCGGGAAAATGGAGGGGAGGGAGGGCCCGGTTTTCCTGAATAAAACATGGCGGTCTTGAGGGAGATTCCCCTGGGAAATATTATTCGCCCGCTGGCCGGCGTTTACATTAATCGATCCGAAGATCATCTGTCGTGGTGATGTATCAAACCGTATTATGTATTCACTCCACTGTCAAAATTCTCTTTCTTTGAAACCAAGCGCCTTAGCTTTACCTTTTTTTTTCGTTTCGTTTTTTTCTTCCACCCTTTACAAAACGTCATTCGTTTTGCGATGAAAAGTCGCACTTATTCAACCTTGGGGCACTTTTCGCGATCTTTTTCCATTAGTTGATGCCGACGTCTCAGCCGCCATTTTGGAATCGACAATTGGGGAAGAAAATGCAGCGAAGGACGTGAAACTGGCAATTGTCTTTTTGCCTTGCCGTCTTACGGAGCGTCCGGAGGCGTTCTTGTGTCATTCTGTCGGATCCGTGTGACAAGTGGAATAATGCTGTAAAGATGAGCAATACACGTAAAAAAAAAAGAAGAAAAAAATGGACGCAGGAAGGGAAGGTACAAAACTGATAAAATTCGCAAGCACGATGTTCGACAAGTATTCAGTTCAAAATGCGAGATATTTGCAGCTTTAAAATTGAAACTGACTCAACAAACGTAAAATCATCAATTAAATAAAAAAACCTTATATTTCGAACTCTTATCAAAAGGCGATGTCATCTTCAGACACGTATTCCACGCACGTATTCCAACAAAGTCGTCAGCTGCAAAGCGCTGTCCGACCTGGAAAATGAGACGCAGTAAACGACATTGCAACTACACGGTACGGGAACATTTAGGCATCCCAATGGGACAAATAGTCACTCGGACAAATAGTCACTCGGACAAGTAGGCACTCAGAAATATAGACACCGGACAAATAAGCAGCAAGTTAAAAAAAAAATGTTTTTAAATTGGGATGGATTGCTCTCAAATTTGGGGATGGGGCGAGAAAAGACTTTGCCAGAAAATGTTCATAGCGCTCAAAACTGTTAAAGATTTGTTGGCGTCTCTGATGTTATGTGTTAGCCGCAGCGAAGGCGGCAGCGCGAACCAGGTAGCATAATGTGGAACATTAATTCACCACAAAAAATTTCGGAATAAAATTAGAAAATCCATCCCCCTTCCCCGCAACGGTCCCATACGAATAATTGTTCAACAAACGATACAGAATTTAAGGCCAATCCATCCCAATCTAAAAAAAAAAAGAATTCCTATTTTCCTGGTGTCTTTATGTAAGAGTGCCTATTTGTCCGGGTGCCTAATGGTCGGAGTATATATTTCTCCA
This sequence comes from Lithobius niger, assembly GCA_023313725.1. Classification (NCBI taxonomy): domain Eukaryota; kingdom Metazoa; phylum Arthropoda; class Chilopoda; order Lithobiomorpha; family Lithobiidae; genus Lithobius; species Lithobius niger. Next base: position 25,522 of record JAHWFP010225635.1, read on the forward strand.
GTGCCTAAATTGGAGCGCCTATGTGTCCTACATCCCGATTACAGACTGTACTGGCAGAACTAGGGCGTCACGGCTCTCAGGATATACATGTATGCTTACGGAAACAACTCGACATGACCTCCTGAAATACTGATTGACGATTTGAATATCCTATTGTGTCTTAACTGACAACGAACTCAACATTTTAATTTTAGGCTGTTTTAGTTTCTCTGTTTTTCAAGGAAAGCTGCTACCATTATTCAGTTCAATTTAGCACTTGATTTCAACAAGTAAACGAATGCGCAAAGAAATTTATTTTTACACAACAAACTAGCCACGTGCCTCCATAATTAGTGAATGTAAAGTTGATGCGTCCGTGTGCATCAGGGAACAAGTGGTCAAGGTTAACGATATCAGTGTCACTAGATGGCGCCCATCTAGCTTTTCAAAATCTGCGTTTCAATACGGTGGATATACAGAAAAAAAGCATCTTTGCCGTTAGGCTTAACTTTACCACTTGACTCCTGGTGCACGTGGGCGCACCAAATTTACACTCAATAATTAAGGAGGCACGTGGCTTGTTTGTTGTGTAAAAAGAAACGTATTGGAGTGTTATTTCGCCTGTTGGAGGTAAGGGCTGGACAGAACTGGATAGCGGCAAATGACTGTAGATGCTGGAGCTTGATGGCAATGCCCCTTTAAGTCGACTCTCTATATGTATACAAAGCGCGTTTTTTAAAAATCCGCCATTCAGCAGTTCCCGAGTCAGAGGTGTGCGACAATAGGTTAAAGAGCAGCGGCGGTTTTTATTGTAACGTCACCGGCGGTGATGGTGCTTAATGGAGCGCCCGTAGTTCAAAACTCGCAGAGAAAAATGGGGGGGGGGGGGACGGTTTGGTAGCGGTGTCACAATAGAATTGGTGTAAACATCCGATGTAAACGTTGATGAAATGTTCAAACCTGCAAAAGAAAAAGAGCAACAAAACATAGCTACGTTGAGGACGACTACTAAACACACTTAATCAAAAAGTGCAAGGATCTGTATGCTACAGTAGTTTAGTATGTAGTCGCTCTCAGTGAAGTTACGTTTTTGTTACTCAGACTCCCCTTCCCTGGCTCTGACCAATGTGAACCTTTAAATCCTTCTCGTATCTTGGTTTTAACTGAATTCTCATAGAAAAGCCTTCACATAGTATAAGGAAAGCCTCCAGTAAAGGCCCATGAACGTAAGCGAAAAAGCTTTACTCTCAATTTAAAACAACATAAAAAAGAAACTGATTTTTAAAACTTCCTATCTTTACTCACCCTCTCCCCCTCCTCTTCCTCTCATCCTCCCTCAAAACCAATGGTGGGCCTTTATTAGGTCGCAACTCTCAACGCTCAACATCGCCAGTAAAAATATTTTCGTTGACGGTGAAAACGCTTTCGAAAAACAAAACAAAAAACCCAAAACTTCGTTGTTTGTTAATTTCTTCGTCGCTTTGTTTGTGTAATGATTTCTTTTCTGCAATTGTTCGCCGTCGATTAAAACGGTTTCGGGAAAAACGAAAGTTTTGTTCACGACGGAAAGAAAAGAAAAAAATAAGTATACCGACGAAAACAACACCCTGTGTCGTTCATTTGTGCGAACGTGTTTTCTTTCCAAAGAAACGCCCATTCAATTTGCGAGTGATCGGCGCAAGCCAATCGCCGACGCCTTAGAAAAACGTCGGTTCATGGGTTTCAGCAGGCTGCTCATACGACTTCCGGCAGGGCTGCACGTGGAAAACGTTTCCGCTGAAAGCTCGCATGATTGCTAGACGGTTTCGATGTCACCGATCATATACGATCACACAACAAGTAGTTCAAATTTCTTGGGATTTGCGCCTAATCGAAATCCACCTACTTTGCGCAACAGTGAAAAATACGTGTGCCATTTGTGTGTCCTCGAACGGCTTTTAAACTTTTTTTTTTTTTTACCTAAGTAAGTCGTGGGGTTCGACCTGTCGTTCTCTTGGCTAGTAGCCCACCACTCTGACCGCTTGGATATGCTTGGTCACGTTGTTTGGGGGTGCCGCCCCTTCCCCCAAGGTTCGCGGTGCTCGTTATGAATAATAAATAAAAATAGATTTTATAAACACAGAAAATGTGGCGTTAACGTCAAGGGATGAATTACCATCCACTCACACCGCGACCTGAGCGATAAAGGCCAGAAAACTAACCGAAAAGTTAAAAACACTTCAGAAAAGGGGACGAATTGAACACGTTCAAGTTTCTTTTAAAATCCGCAAGGGATGGTGCGGAGACTACAGAGGATGGCAGGGAGTTCCAAACTGGGGTCAACCAGTTTGAGAAAAATTGTTTATACTTTACGGTGTGAAAAGAACCGGCACTTAGTTTCAGTAAATGACCACAAGCATTGATTTTGCTTAACGAAAAAATTTCCTGTAATCCAAATTAGAGATGGCGCGATACAAACATTTTTTATCCGGACAAACTTGTTTTAATTATTAAAATGTGAAAAATACGAGTGTTGGTGTGAAAAAAAGGGAAAACGCACAATCGAAGTAAAACCTATCAAATTATCCGCCTTAATTTTGGTCCCGGAATTACGTACGCTAAGTAGTAAATTCATTATAGAATCACAAGCGTACTTCATTTGTCTTTGTAGAACTTTTCATAACAATTAGGCAAAAAGACAAGCTCTACAAAGACAAATGAAATAGGCTCGTGATTCTATAATAAATTGTGAATTATGCATGTCGTTTCTGAGTAAATCTATCAAATGGCTTCTTGTATTAATTTTTTTAATCTTTCATTCTAAGAGTGTTTAATAAATAGGCTATGCGAGCTGAATAATTACGTGGGTGTAACATTATTTTTATTATAAATTTAAAGGCATCCTGAAATAGCAAAAAAAAACTTGAATTTATGGAGAAATTACCCTACAATGGTTACTGGAAAAGAAATATTTTTATTAAAGAATCATTGTGAAACTAGTGTGTTACGCATACGAAGAAATAGTAATACAAAAATTAAAAATAGGAATGTGAAAAATGTCAAAAAATGAAATCTAGGCATGTGAAAAATGTGAGAAAATTTAAAGTAGGTATGTGAAAAATGTGAAAATAATTAAAAGTGGGAATGTGAAAGAAAGTGAAAAAAACTGCTACTCCCGGCAGTACCTCTGAAAATGTAAATGGTGGAGCAAATAAAAGCTTGTTAACATAAATTTGACACGTATAGCATAGGCCTATATTAAAAAATAATAATAAAAATAATAAAAATAATAATAATAATAATAAATAATAATAATAAATAATAATAAAATAATAAAAAGGCCAGCAAAGAGCAGCAGTACGTCACACCAAAATGCAAAGAGGCCAACTTAGCCCAGTGAGTATTGCACCCCGATTTTTAAGGAGCATTAGCAAATGTGGTATCGTCATTAAAATAAAAACTAAATATAAGTTTGAAATGAAGATCTGTTCGCTCCGCCTACAATAGGCCCAAAGCCTGTTTCCTAGTAGGATTTACGATATAGGATTAAGTTATTTTCCTTCGTTCTTGTGGCATGCTCATAAGGTTGTTTGTTGATGCGAAAGAGTTGTATAAATGCGAATAACGAATCTGGTCCGGTTCCATGGACGTATAATGGACTTTTTTTTTGGTCCTTTAGACCTAATTTGGACCTGAGGTTTTAGGCGTTCTTGACGTTTGTCGGACGTCGTGTGTTATCACGATTGCTGCTGTAGATTCGTCACTTGGTGTCGAGACACCATGATGTCACAAGATTGGTGAAATTAGCTTCGTTTGCCTCGATGTCAATCAACCTACGGAAGTGAGGAGTTTTAGGATTTCCCACCCTACGGGCAAAACCCGATTATACGACGCAGGCTCGTATTCATCCGCCACACAAAATTAAAACATATGTTCAAGTGCTTGTTAAGCTACAGCCCGTGTATACGAAGATGCTGCTGTTTACGTTGGAGGGTTAGAGGATTTGCACTTCTGCCCCAAGTATGTATAAATGCAAACCTATTTACGTTGCCTTTTGGACTTATATGTCAGACTGCCTGAGAGGGGATTCGAACCCACGACCTTTGAAATCAAAGGTCAAGGCCTTACCGCTAAGCAATATTGACACGGCCAAAAGAAAACGTCCATAGGCAGTATTTAACACCTACACACAGTATGTATGATATGAATATTAAAATACAAAAACCATTATAACTACAGCCAGCTGCATTATCTGAGACTTTTAATTATTTTTGTCAATGAGGCACTTGCAGGGGCGCGACGAAGTGCATTTGGTTGAGGGGGGGGGGGTTGTCACATCAGCCTGGAGTCTAGGCGAGCGCTGTTAGCTTCCCCAGTTGGAAGGTGACGGATTTTTAGGTATTCAAAGGCCTTTCCCAGCTACAAAGTACGCTTTAGACATTGCTTAGGCCTCCAAAAAAATGAAAGAAATATAATAAACAGTAGACGAAAATTCTTTTCTCGTAGTGTTTTTACTGAGACTGAAACAATGTGGAACTTTAATTTGGCATTTTGGCGCCCCTGGGCAGATGCTGGGAGAACAAAACTTCTCCCCCCCCCTCCCGATCCAATTCCTAATGGAACGTTGCTTTGAGGGAAGCTATTTTTGGGAGAAGGAAGAACCCTTTTCCAGCAAAATAATGCAGCTCTGACCAAAGATATATTATAAAAAAAAATGGAAAAATAAAAAGTGGATTCAAAACATACCGGACAAAAATAAACACGAATTTAAAAAATATAAATTCATTCTTAAAACAACTCAGTATTTATTGCTATTATTTTTAATGGAATTTAACAGGTTTTTTGAAGTTCTTTTTCGTAAAATATGTAGCACTGGAAGGTGCTTTTTTTGTGTAGTCCTTAAAAGGGCTGTTGGTGCTTTCGAGAATTGTACTGAATGCTTACGCCAGTAATTCGGATACGAATGAAAATGAATCTTCCGATAAACTGGCGTCGTTCATGTTTATCACAATTATCACTACTATTCGTTTTACAAAAAAAAAAAAAAGTTACACTACAATGAGGAGGGATGGTATGCCATTGCACGCTGGTCCCGATGGGGAGTAATGCTGTAGAAAAAGTTTGGCCGCTGCTGTAGACAATGGATCGATGATTTTTTTGTTTGTTTATAGAGGGATTAAACCTTCTGAGCCCCGAGGTTTATTTTTTTTTCAAAGTGTCATGATACTTGGTTCAGTCGTGGGATTCGAACCTACATTCACTTGATTTGGAGACGAGGATGCTGACGACGGGGCTGTCCTTGCTCGCTTTACTCGGGATCCCCACGGAACCCTCACAAAGCTCGCGATGCGCCTAGAAACACACTTTTTTGCCCCGTCAATGTGGTCCATCTAGCGGGACCACAGGTTTCAAGAAGTTAAAGAAATGACCACTATTATAATGAATAATAACTAGTTGTCCCCGGCGTGGTCTAGCTGATTCCCGCTGATTCCGTTGATTCAACTCGGCTGTAATAGTCAGCATTATTGAAGTAACTAGAGGAAGCCCGTGCTACGCACGGGGCCGGTCATAAATTAAATTTACAGACCGTCTTCCCGGCTCCCCTCCCCCCATCCCGCCAACCTTGGACACTGGCTTAGAAACGCGAATTCCCCACTCCCAACTCCCATGTTCGCCCGTCTAACGTTAACCTTTTATCACATATTACGCATTTGTGTGGTGTGTCCCCAGTGGGTACACATTCATGGCGGACTAAATTCCATTTTGCATCAGACGTCATGCCCCGTCATGCGTCGTGTCCCGTTTGAGCTTAGGTGTGAACGCCTTCATCTGCGAATTAAATAAGCCATAGCATCGTTTCCAGCTGCCAATTTCATTTTAGCCATCAACAATCAACGGTTTGGACGATAGTTTTCAATCCTTAGCACGTGCCCCAGGAATTGTTAGGTAACGTAGCAAAGACATTACACGCTAGATATTAGATAGAGCGCATAGTATTATGACTTCAGCTCTTGTAAGTTCTAAATAAATAAATAAATAAGACATTACACGTGCACGAAAACAATGAGAAGTGATTGTTGTCCTTCCGGTTTTCCTTTTAGCTTTTCTTTTAGCTGGCCTCCAGAATTATTATGTAGATAGTGTTTGTTTCTAATTGTTAGAGCGCATATCCGTTCTCATTGTCGGCCGCTCGCCCTTGTTTTTTGCTACCGTTGCAAGAATGAGCCCGTTCGCCCTCTTGCTGGTTGTTGAAGCTTCGTTTGTTTAATCCTCCCTAACAATGCCTCCATCAACTCTGTTCCTGAGCTAAGTCTGCTCCTAAGCAAAATATATATATATAGATAGATTGTAAGTTGCTAGAATTAGCTACCCTTTAAAAGATAAACTTCGGGTACAGCGCTCCATCTCCGTACAACTTCATTTTAAATTTTCTCTTAATGGAAGAAGCGTCCACTATATTTACCTACAAATTTACCAAACTTGACAAGACACGTTTTTCATTCTGTACTCGCTGTCATAATTGCGTTGACCAGAAATATGCGGTTCGTTCTGCTGAGGAGAACAACATCCACTCCATCCCCACCCCACCACCTCAGTATATTGGGGGCGCTGCATGACCAACACCAATTCGCTACAACGGTGCTTTCGGTGGTTCGTTTATGGGTCCTGTCTTTCCTCCCTTGTTTATTTATTGTGCTTGGCTCGGAAATCCGCTGCTGCAAAGAATAAATAGGGGCTTTGGAACGCATTCAGAACGCGCCAGGGTGGCATCGTTGTTGGTCAATTTCGACTTCGCCCAAACTTGTAGGACGACGGCGCCTCTCTCCTCTTCGTGGCGCTGCGAAGACGTGATATTGCGACAGAGGCGACCCCTACCGAGCGGGAAAACGGGAAGAGGGACCAAGAAGCACCTCAAACTCATCTTGAAGAGATGGCGCCTGGCGAAACAGCTTGATAATGGTGAAAATCAAGTGCCCTCTATATCTTTTATCGCTGGATTATTTTTAACGCGGGTTCGAGGATTTTGGAGACACTGATGTAACATCATGGAGTACGCGTGTTTGAACGAGGTTCTGGCCGAGAAAGCTGAGTGTGATCACATAACGTCGAAATTAGTGGATAATCGGTAAACATTGGTGCTGGCGACTTTTGCCTTAATTGCGGATCCATCGCTGCGACAGCCCACGCTTCAGGTTCGGACACAACGGTCACATGCAAGTGACGTGTCGCTGGGGCGGATGGAGTAATAATATTAATAATGATGCTTTATTGTACGTGTTGTTCTGTGCATACACGAAGTCTTACATAAGACATATGTGTGCAAGCAAAATACATAATGTAAATACAAATTAATATTAATATTATGACATTATAAAACTCAATTAAATTTCAGTGCTTTTTTTCTGTTGTCATATTCATTTCGTTATATCAATAGCAGAAGTAGTACGTGTAGCCTTCAAGTAGTGTTGGACGGTAAACCGGTTCTCACGGTGTACTGTAGTACCAAAAATGTAACGGTACCAAATGCCGTGCATTGTTAAAAATACCGTATTGGTTTTGCAATATGAAAAACAGCGCTAAAATGATAACAATAGTTCATTTAGTCCTTGTGTTGTAGGACTTTAATGCTTTAATGCTTTATTCGAGTTAAAATGGCCTTGCAGCCGTACACTCGGTCAAGGAGACTTAAACACTACTTAAATCCCTACCGACTTGTTGTAGGGCTTAAAGCAGTGCAACAATCAGTTAAAGATCAACAATGGTAAAATTGGAATTCTAAACATAGCACAAACTTGGTGAAAATGAGCATAACTTGATGCTACAACCAGCGTTTGTTTGTATTTGCCTTTCTACTTGGATAGTATGTAAATTACAAATTTTAGAAGATGGTTTTTTTTTGGTCAAATATATCGTGAAACATGTATTAAACTTAGATGTTGGTATCCCAGCACTATAGTACCAGATACCACCTCATTCATACGTACCGGAGAAAATCGAGTTCCGGGGTACTAAGCTTGGTACCCGCACTGGCTGAAACATTTCTGGTGCGGCCCAAGGGGTCATTCAAAAACCACGTGGTCGGCCAAGGGGTGGGGGTAGGTCGGATTTCGGCCACAAGTAACTACAATGGGGGAGGGGGGTTTTCAAGTAAACCACGTGGCTATTGCATTGAAGGGAAAGCCCTTATCTCCAGTGGATTGGTGATTTACCGTACAGGAGTCTCTACGCATACCATCTCAGTCAGCCTTCCATTGTTCTTATATTGTTCCTATATCGACCTTAACGTCTCGACCCAAAACGTGGTGACAGATACCGTGGCGTGTCGTAGAAATCTTCCTTACTCGTACTAAATTCATTTAAATAGTATGCGGATAAAATGTCGAGTGCTTCACTGGGACAATTCAATGCAGTTATGGCGTACCTATTAATGAACGTATTAGGTTTTCTACTTTCCGTCTCAGTTACAAATCTCGGATGAAGTTTTGTTCCAGCTTCCGTTGCAGATCGCCAAAAATATTGGTGAAAATATTTCACACGATGAATCAAACAGCTGCGTTTATTAAAATCGAAAGTGGAGTATGGGGGTACTTTGTTTGGTTTCTCATGTCAAACACTATCAATTTACCAAATTTGGTACGGCACAATAACACAAATTTTACATGAAGCGGTACCGCATTTTTGTCGAAAACACATTAAGGTGTAATTTTTTTTAAGTACGTGGAGGGGGGGGGGGGGGGTGTGGCTGTAAGCCACGTGGTTTTTTTTTTGGGGGGGTCCTAGAACTAGCCGCGGATGACCACCCAGGGGGGGGGGGGGGGGGGTTAAAAATGGATTAAAAAACGGCCACGTGGTTTTTGAATGGCTCCCAACACTACCTTCAAGCACTTTTATTCTTCAGTTAGTATGACCCATTTACTGATATTTTTTGTGTCATTTCTTTACGATTTATTGAATTTCTTCAGCTTCTTGGTATATAGTGCATTAAAATGAGAGGGTATTTGGAAATTTATGCCTCTTTTGCCGAGTTTCTTCATATCGGTTAAATCGGAGATTTTTGTCCATACTCTTAGGTATTACTGTTTCTATTTTGTCCTTTTTGTTATAATTGCTGTTTTTTGGTGTGTTTATTTTGTGGGTTTGCTTTATGTTTAGAATAATATTAAGGACGAAGAGCCGAAGGGTCAACTAGAGTTAAATAAATACAGATGCAAACCTAATTGCGTTGCCTTTTGGACTTAATGTCAGACTATCTGCATGAGGGGGGAATCGATCTCACGACCTGTGAAACCAAGGAACGAGGCTCTATCTACCGCTGACCCATATTGTCACGGCAAAAAAAAAAACCGTTCATACAGTGTAGCTACAGAATACAACATGGGTGTGAAAACTAATCGATTCATAACAAAAATTGCCTGAAGGACTTCTCATAACAACCTGAGACTGATTGACCCAGTGCCCACCGACCCATCGCATTTCTGTTTCTGAGCATCACGGCTGCTAGACTCCGGCCACTGAAAGAAGGACTTGCCGCGGGTCGAATATCGCCCATTTTTGCCTGGTTGATGGGTGCACCTTGCCGACATCGTGAGTTCAAGATGGCGGCGAATTCACCGTCGTTAGAGAAACGGCGGTGAAAACTTAACGCAGTCAAGCTCGGGAGATAGTTTAAAACGTCGTAAATTATTTCGAAACTGGGGTGAGTGAATATGGAGAGTTTAGATCTCACACGCAAGCCAGAAAGTGTGCAGTGTCTGCAGCTGGACTGTCGTGAGGTTTTGCCATGCGTCTCACGCAAAGTGCGTTAAGCCTATGCTTTTCCCCGCAAGTGATGTACAGACTCCGCGGAAGAAAAAAAAACCGGTCGGGTCTATATCACCCATTTCAAAAACCAGAAAGCTAAAACGCTCTTTAGTAATTAATTATAAACAGAGTAGCCATCAAGTGCAGTGAAAGACGAAATCACGATGTTTCGGTTCCTAGCGATCTCGGTTCAAGGAAATGTTAAAACATGCCAAACAACTTAAAAATTAAAACACAACAGCAGAGCAGATGGGTCATTGTATTAACTGATGCGTCATGGATTTATAAACCTTACAACCTTAACCTGCACCATCTGCAACCCTGTTGTGTTTTAATTTTTAAGTTGTTTGACATGTTTTAACCTTAATTGAAAACGGTTCTGAGCAAGGAACCGAAACGTCGTGATTTTGTCTTTCACCGACACTTGATGGCTACTCTATTTTTATCACCCATTTCACACTCCAATTCTTTCGACACGTCAAAGGCGTATTACTGTGGACATGCATGCAAATAAACAACTTACTATTGTTAAGAAAGTGTTGGTAGAGGCAAAGGAATGCTTGGGGTTTGATGTAAAACGGATAGCGTCCTGTTAGTAGTCTTGGTAAATAAAAAAAAAATCCATTGTGATCTTATTTATGTTACTTCTGAACTGTTGAGTATAATGTAGTGCAGGTTAAATTGATAAGCGGGCATGAAGATTTTTGGGGGGATGGGTAGCCTAGTTTGCCATTTTTTTTTTTTAGGTTGTAATCGTATTTCAAGGTTAGGAGAATGTGTGCAACGATGCTCATCAGGCGGTACTTCGTTTTACATATAAGCCTTAGCTTGATTATTTCGTAAGTAGCGAAGGTAAGACTTATGATGGTGCGACCTGACGAGGTAGAGCCAACTCGTAAGTAACATGCAATGGATGAATTTTAATTTTCGGCGCCGAATTTAACGTTTTGGTCACAAATAAAATCTTAAAACATTAACAAACCCTGGACAGACCCTGGTGTTCTAGGGTCATCAATGTTGAGAGGGAACGCGGCGCAGAATCCGCTTGGTTGTTTACGTGCAAAGCTGTCGCGGGAAGGCACGCGTCGTTTGCTCCGCGCACGGTCGCTCGATCTGCTCGGAACAGAAAACTGTTCACGCGCAGCTTGACTGGACGAGGGGACCAGCCGCCAGGTAACAATCTGTAAACAGTGCATTATTCCATACACTGCTCTTTGTCCAAGCCACCAGCTAACAACCTGTAAACTAAGCATAATTCCATACATTGCTCTCTGTCCAAAC
>JAHWFP010225636.1:0-26193 GCA_023313725.1 Lithobius niger
ATATGAGCAACTTCACGCTGATGCCACATGAGCAACTTCACATTAATGCCATATGAGCAACTTCTCGCTAATGCCATATGAACAACTTCACGCTAATGCCATATGAACAACTTCACGTTAATGTCAGCTAATTCGTGTGTGGGGATTTAATACATACACTAAACGAATTTAGATCGTGGTGGGAACATAATGCGTTCATCCTTTAGTATTTTGAAGGTTCACAATAGGTTCTTTACTCTCATGAAACAGAGTATTAACGGGTGAAAATCGTAGCCAAAACATCAACGTGTGATTAAATGGTGTATAACATTCATATTTTGAGTGTTTCCGTTAGAGTTTATACTCGATCAACACCTTAGATGAGGTAAGAACACGGGTGTAGATCGTGATGGAAACAACCACTTGAGTGAAAGTTTGGATCCTCATTATCGTTTATTAAAAAAGGAGAAAATGGAAGATAAACATTCAGATCTGATTAAGAAATTGATAAAAAAGTTTAGAGTACGGGGAAAAGAAGATAAGCGACCTATTATTGGTCCGTTAGAAAGTATCACCCTCATGAAGGAGAAAGATGATGTGGAAGTCGGCCATAAAAAACGGAAACACGAGGATGACGTTCCTAATCCATCAAAACGGATCCGTTCCCCTCCATCGGGTGTGAGACGAGTTCCTTCAGAATCGTTTCGCTCTTTAAAGGCTTTTTTGAAGGGTCACACATTGGGTGCGATTTCGAGCTATTATTTGCATAGATTTTTCAAAATGTCAAAAGAAAACGATTACGTGTTTGGATTAAGGTACAACGTGGACACGGGAGACCTCATGATTGGTAACAAAACTATCAAAATACGGCAGAATGACGTAGTGTTGGAAGGAATGAAGTACCGAGGAAAAAATCAGCTGTGGAGTTTACTGACTCAAAAAGCCTTGCAGTACGAAACATACGATCCCGAAGTTTTGGCCTCCTATGGATCATTTCTGAAAGACAGTAATACTTTATATCGAAACTACGACCCTTATTTTGGAAAGCCCAAATCGAATCGTGGTTACAAGTACGTGCGTGTTATCAAACCAATTTGGGAGGAAATAAAGAAGGAGAAAAGTGGTTGGCTGGAAGAAATGGAAGATGAAAAAGATTACGACGAATTGGAGTCGAACGAATCGGGGTCGAACGATACGGAGTCGGATGATATGGAGGTGAATGAATCGGAAGAATCGGGGTCGGAAGAACCTGGTTCGGATGAATCGGGACCGGACGAATCTGGGACGAACGAATCGGAAATGAATGAATCAAGGTCGGACGAGCCGGATAATTTGGAGTCGAAAGAATCATGGTTGAACAAAACAGTGTCTGATGAAGTAGATTACAACAACCCGAATGCATTAGTGAATAGGCTGAGAGTCTTGGTAGGATTATTGTTGAGGGAAACAGTTGATCATGAAGAGGAAATTATGCAAATTCTAGGGGGATTGACGGAGATAGAAACTATAACCGAAAATGAAAAGAGGACAATACAACAAAACTTTACAGACTTGGGAGTTTTGTCTAGCAACACGATGTAGTTATTGCGCTGTGACGTTAAAAGTGGAGACTGTGAGGTAACAAAAAGATGCAAAAAGTAGCAAAAGACCCTTTCCCACCATCCTTCAGATCGATGAAAACTAAAAAGTGAGGGTCATAGCTATACCCCGTGTGACGTCATAATCACTTGACCAGTGACACCCCACCACTGTAACATAAGTAGGGGTGATGACATCACAGAGGTATCGAAAGGATCCAAAAAGCACTTTCCCACCATCCTCCAGATCGATGAAAACCGGAATCACCACTTTTCATCACGTGGTCGGAAGTGACGTTCCCACTTTAATCACGTGACCGGAAATGGGAGTAACAACGTCACGGAGGTAGCAAAAGGATGCAAAAAAAGTAGCAAAAGACACTTTTCCACCATCCTCCAGATTGAGAACGAAAAAAAAAGGTAACAAAAGACACTTTTCCACCATCCTCCAGATCGACGAAAACCGGAATCCCCACTTTGATCACGTGACCGGAAGTGACGTCATTACCCCCACTGTCGTCACGTGACCGGAAGTGGGGGTAATGATGTCACTTCCGGTTGTGGGTGGGTGGATCACGTGACCGGAAGTTGGGGTTATGGAGGTAGCAAAAGAATGCAAAAAAGTAGCAAAAGGCACTTTTCCATCATCCTCCAGATCGACGAAAACGAAAAAATGGGGGTAATGACGTCACTTTCCACCCTCCTTCAGATTGATGAAAAAAAAATAAAGTAGCAAAAGGCACTTTTCTACCATCCTTCAGATTGAGAACAAAAAAAATGTAGCAAAAGGCACTTTTCCACCATCCTCCAGATCGATGAAAACTGGAAGTGACGTCCTACACTTTTCATCACGTGACAGGAAGTGACGTCATTACCCCCACTGTCGTCACGTGACCGGAAGTAGGGATAATGACGTCACTTCCGGTTGTAGCTGGATGTACAACTCAATCGTATTCTTACCCTACTCCAACTTAACTAATGCGTTATAGCATTCACTAAGCTAGAGTAATAATCTTTTGCCCCAGAATGCTACCATTAGTCCAATGCTACCATTAGTCCGAACCAATTCGACAAAGGCAATCACCGGACACACATTTTTAGTGTAAATATTTTGCTTTAAATCTCCAGCCAAAACACCGATTGTGACCATCCGAATGTTTCCAATAGCTTGTCCTTCTATTAAAACTGAAATCTTGAAAAGATCTCTTCACAATGCCATCCCAAAGTCAGTCTGTGCATTAAACTCCGTCCCCCCCCCCCTCCCAACCTAGTTGTGGTGTGTAACACTTCAGTTTACCGTTAAAGCTTGTTAAATTTAATAGTAATGATTTATTCATTACCCAAGCCAAACTACTAAGCTTTAACAAGAGCCATTTCACAAAATTCTCATGTAAATATTTAATCCATAGTCCATATTCTAATGTAAGGCCTTTCCCAGAGTTCATGAGTTAAAAACTTAATTTGGCCTCTCTTTACATGTCCCTACTCCTTCAAACGGCTCTGCACAAAAAACCTTTGCCAAACCGACTTTCCCATTGTTCTCCTGGCCCTCCACCAATCAGAACCCCGCAGCTCTCCTTGGCGTCCACGCTTTGGTCGCGAGAATCCGACCTGCTGGCATAAAGAGGCCCCCAACCCACCCTCCTTAGCACAGCTCAGATCTCACAAGCTTAGAAGGGTCACGCCGGTCGGGAGTGGAGATGTCACGTCCGTGGTTACCATGCCGGGCAAAATGGTAGTGGTTCGTATATACTAGTTTTAGCTTAAAAGTTTATCTTTAGGACCCCCCAATTCTAAATTTATAGTTTAACTTAAACTAACTTCTAGCTTGTAGACTTTATGGTTGGTAAGCCATGCATTCCTGGCCCCCTGCCTTCCATAATGTAAGAGTAGGCATCTCGTTCTAAAAAGCCAAGTTCATTCTTTGTTCATTTTAACAAACTTAAATGTAAACAAAGGGACGGTTTGATCTTCGTGGATTCGGGGAAAAATAACTGTTGGATGACTTAAAAAATAGTTGTCACATATATAGTTGCAACTTAGCGGACGCGGTTCAGCTTGCTGGGTATTCCTGGATTGGAACCCAAGAAAAAAATCTTTTTCAAATCGGGAAATCTAGGTGTGTTTAAGAACTAACAAAATTGTTCTTGTTCAAATGATTACTAAATTGTAAATTCAAGCAAAGTGCTTTTTCAAAATTGTTAAAAGCTGACTAGTGAACTAAATGTAAAAAGTGTTTTCTATATTCATTTTCTGATGTTTTAAAATAAAAACGACAATTTTAACTTGATTAAAATTAGTTTTTACTATCCTAAAATACTTACCTCTAGTATGTGCTAAAATCGTTTTCGATTTGCTTTTCTACCCAATTCTTTAAACCCCTTTAAAGTTTAAAACACCTGCAACACTTGCAATGCAATGAGGTTAGCCTATCTGCCACTTGGTGCGCAACAATCGTTGCCTCCAACAAGCCAGCGCCAGCCCAACAATGACACTTCGTTTTCCGGACCCACAACTCAACATTTCCAGGGTTCGGCGAAGCGGGGAGGCTGGGCGGGTTCTACTAGAGGTAAGTATTTTAGGATAGTAAAAACTAATTTTAATCAAGTTAAAATTGTCGTTTCTTACTATCTGTAAAATACTAACCTCTAGTATGTGCTGAATTTGTCCAATAGGCCGGTGGGACAGCACGAACCCTGCTAACTCTCGTTGCATTGCACTTTAGACCAACAATACGGTACACATCACACTTTAAACACCGCCAGCAAAGAACCTTTACCCATCTCGGCACTTGTCTCGGGCGAGGTCCTCAGCCATGGACTGAGATCCACCACTGGTATTGCCACCGGGCAACAGTGACGACAACTGTCCATCTTTCCACTGTGTACCGTCCACTGTGTACAAGGTGCATATCCCCACAACTTCTTCACCAAGAAAAGGTTCATGTGGGCCAACCCCTCAACACTCCTCGTGTCGGGTTGGAATCTCTCCAGTATGCAGTTTAACAGGAAGCTTTCCACCATTGCAACACCAAACACTGCCACGTGACGTGTCACCTGAACTTCACTGCCTTTGCCCACCTTCTCTCTCCCATGTAGAGATAGATCCAGCGGGCATGATGACACTGCAACACTCCTTGTGTTGTGTCATCTCTTTTCCACTGTGTACACAAACTTCACTCACTCCCCAATAACACTTTCAGCCGTCACGTGGGGATGCTCCAGACCACTCCCACTCGCCGCATCTGTATCACGAAGATAATGGGCGATAAATGTGTTCACGTTGGTCCAAGAGCAGGCAGCTACCACATCGTTAAGCGGGGTGCCAGACGCGAAGGCCCAAGACGCAGCCAAAACTCTCAACGCATGGGCCCCTCACATTCCCAGGGATGTCCAGATGGTCCAGTCCGTGCTCATACGCTCGCTTGATGACCTCACAAATCCATTTCCCTATCTTCGCTAGTGACAGTAAGGGAAGGACACCGCCAGATGCTCGATCCCGTTGCAAAAACTGCGGAGTGAGTAGATCCTGCGCGTCTCGAACATCCAGACTGCTCCGTCAAATTGGTCCAAAGAAAAGGTGGAGAGCCCGGACCGAGCCTTGGGTCCACTCCGTACCCCCTGGATGAACCACTGGCTTCAATGCCTTAATCACCAAAGGCAATGGCAAAGGCAATCTGGTCTTTGATTCTTCGCACGGAACCCAGCTGGAAAATCCAACGACACGGATGACCAGTCTCGAGCAAAACAGATGTTCTTGCTATCTCTCACCAGAGCAGCTAGCCCGCTCTGCCGAGCCGCTGAAGCCAGAGCCACCAAGAAAAGAGTCCTCTGTGACAGTAGAAGCAATGGAGCTGAGCAAAGAGGTCCGTAAGGTGCCAACTCCCGACCGACCAACACCAAAGGCAAGTTTCATTTGGAGAACAATTGTAAGGCCTCGGTCTTGCATTCCAAAACGTCCGGACCAGGCGTGAAACATGTTTACTGGCCACAAGCTTCTTACTGCCCAGGATACACAAAAGAGTTGATGGCCCCTATACCCCTTGATGGCAGTCGGGGACAGGCCCTTAGCGAAAGGTTTCTTCAAGTAGGACGGCAAAGCGGCTTCGGTAGGGTCCGTTGGATCACATCTCTTCTTCAGGCACCAGAAGAGAGCATTGATGTGTAACTGGCATTCCTCATCTGACCACACTCGCGCCGTCATGAGACCCTCGAAGTATGCCCCCCAGCCTGTTGAGGATGCGTCCGTGAAGAGAAGTCCAAACGCCGTTGGGTCCTGAATGGGCACTCCCCGGCAGGTGATAAGGGGATCACCCTACCACAGAACTGCAAACTGTCCAGAGAAAACACATCCCACCTGGACGACAAGGTTATCACTCGTGGTTCCTGAACCAATGCGTCGGCCTGACCTTCCATTCCCCGAAGGGAACCAGCTCAGCGCAGGAATGGACGACACCTATTACTGACACCATGTCCACTGACGTAATCTCGGTAGCTAGCTGCAACCTTTCCATCCGATCCAGTTACCTCTCTACCTGTTCCTGCGATGGCCAACCCGTGAACTCGACCGTATCGAACTGAGCACCGAGGACACAAACTGCCTGCACGGCACCAGCCTGGGCATTTCCAACTGGACGCCTAGACCCAGAACCTTGAAGACACGTGGCCAATTGCCACCTGAGTACTTCCTCCGACTGATGGCGGAGCAACCAAACGCCGATATAGGCATGGGCTACAATGTCCAAACAATGTAGAAACCCCCAACCCAGGCAAAGCACTTCCGTGAAGACATGAGATCCGGTTGCAATCCCAAAAGCACGAAACTGGTACGATTGACCTCCTACAAAAAGGCGAAACCGATGCCGAATCCCCTGGTGCAACGGACCATGCATGCATGCATCCTCGAAATAGATGGCAATTGTAACAACGGTTGGCTGCATCGCTTCTCTGACCGACCAAATCGTCTCCATCTTGAAAACGCTGCTTCTCTAGATGTTGGTTCAGCTTTCTGAGGCTAGAGTAAGCGTTGGTTCAGACACAAAATGCGGCGAATGTTCTCTGCCTACAGCGGGCAGAGTGAACACGCCGTCGGTGATGACCTCCCAGTTGTCCACATGGGGACGAAACCTTCCCCCAACCCGCTAAAGAAGTGGAGGAAGGTGAGGGGGGGAAAACATCCATACCGGCTCCTGGGGGGACGACCCTGAAAGGCACCCATCCACGATGTGAGAATCCACGGAAAACGTCCCCTGCCTTGAAAAGGGGGATGACCCCTGGAACGTGCAACGTGCTGCTGTGACGTGGAGAAATCCGTGCAACGTGCGTTGTGGAAAACGCCGGCAGGCATGAACCTGAGAACGAGGGAGGATGTGTTCTCTGCTCAAACACAAAATGCTGTGCAGTGTTAGCAAATTTTCGGTTCCTTGGAAGGGAATCGACGTTCTCATGGTTTCAAACCTGGATGTAAGCCGAACACCACCATTACCTCACAGTACGGCGTCTGGGCCCCAGACAAGAATGAAAAATCCCCCACCCGAGCAATGCCGCCGGGGCTTGCAAAGTACGGGGGTGGGGAGGGGGGGGGGAGACTCGATGCAAGTAGACAAAAAAGTTGACCTGACATTGCAAAAGTGGACAACTCCGTTTGTCACTCGACGTTGTTCACTCGACGTTGTTCTAAGACAAGACCCGAATTTAATTTCAACTCAAAGATATGAACCGAGTTTCCATTCACAATGAGTTATGGTTCCAACCCAGCCACACGCAAGGAGCGGGGGAGGGGGAGGAGGGGCGTCCAGGTCAACCTCCGACACAATCATCCGTCTTAGGAGTTGAGAAACAGAACAGCAGAAAACTTTGCCAGCAAAAGGCGACAAAAGGGTTCGTTCTGTAGATTCCTGATTTCCATTCCAAAACTCCAAACGTTTTACTAATAGGCCTCATACTGTACAACAAAGGCTGTAGTGCAACCGTCGTAAAATGCCCTTATCCAGCCACAGACTCGCATACAAAATTCAGTGTCAGTAACAAGCAAGGAATTTAAAATTAAAATAAAAAATAAAAATTCCTTCAGATCTGTTGAAGTCTGAGTACGGCATTTTTCGGCGCCGATCAGACTTGTGCACCACTCGGGGCTCCGTGGTGTTGGCCACGCCCCGATTGTGGGTATTTTCCCCTCTATGGGAACTCAACATAGTGGCTGAGACTCGTTTTTGGCGTTTTCTCCGCCACGAGACATTTTAGGGCTAACTCCCTCCTTGGAGTTTTCAATTTTTGTTGCATGCCCTTCACACTTCCTTCTTGCAAGGAATTTACAAGCCACGAATTAACCATCAAGGAATTTAAAGTTAAATTAAAAATCCTTAACGAAATTAAAAGAAATGCAAAATTTGGAAGGCGTTTCCGATGCAGCGACCACTTGATCAAATTAAAGAATCACCGTAAAAAACTGCACGATACGGCCAATGTGAAGAACCAGACACGGCCATGCAACGGCCTGTCAACTCGCAATGGCGATGGCCGGCCACAGCCCGCGACGAGAGCTGGGAAGTGTAACCAGGATGTGGCCAATGACTAACAAAGTTGCAACGTGAACTACACGTGGCTAACAAGGAACGCTGACGAACTGTGAAGAATACTACGATGTTTAGCATCCTTGAAGTTATGACAACTGAACATTCACTTCTAGCAACAAGTGGCGATTGGTGGTTAACGAGTGGCGATTGGTGGTTAACGAGTGGCGATTGGTGGTTAACAAGTGGCGATTGGTGATTAACGAGTGGCGAATGGCGGGTAACGGGTGGCGATTGGTGGTTAATGAGTGGCGAGTGACCTGTTGAAGTCTGAGTACGGCGTTTTTCGGCGCCTATCAGACTTGTGCACCACTCGGGGCTTCGTGGTGTTTGCCACGCCCTGAGTGTGGGTCTTTTTTCCCTCTATGGGAATTCAGCATAGTGGCTGAGACTCGTTTTTGACGTTTTCTCCGCCACGAGACTTTTTGGGGCTAACTCCCTCCTTGGAGTTTTCAATATTTTGTTGCATTTCCCTCACACTTCCATCTTGCAACATTGCCCCGCACTAACAGCTCCGGTTCAGACACGATCGTCTGCTGTAGTGCAGCCACAGACCCAGTGCCAACAGCCTCATTTTTCCAACTCACCACAGGCAGCTTCCCAGCAACAACAGTTTCGGTTTCGCAAACGAAGCTCCTCTTCCACGATGATAGATGGCAGCACTCGCCCGGCAACCAATGGCACGACCATGGAGGAAAGAAAAGAACACGACCGGCGATTGGCGTTTGGTGGTTGCCATCTGTGCAAAAAACGCCACCATCTGCTCCTGCAGCACGGCAAACTTTCAGCACAAATCCAATCAAATCAAAATTCCATTTTATGCCTCACGAACTGCAAACATCTCAAATTACCAGGGTCAACTGGAGACATGGACAGCAAGGAAGACCGCCCGGCGATTAAGAAGCATTCCCGGCTCCAACCACATTAGGCCTAACGGAAGCGTCCGTACACCAAGCCAAACAAAACACAAGTGGGGCATTTAGGTCAGTAATAAAAAATTCCGACAACGTTCAAGCGGTGTTTTAGATCCAGAAGGAGACTCAATCGAAGCTATATATATTTATTTTTTCTTACTTTTCGAAAAGCACGCGACATCGGACCAATTTCAACCATTAGTGCAGCACTTCTAACACCACATTTTCGTCCCAAAATCTCATCAAAACCCGGTAAAACTACATGGCCACCACTGGCAACCGCAGGGTGAATGTCCTGAGGGTTTAATTCTTCATTATTTTCACACGAACACTCGGGGAAAATCCCCCGACGCGAACACAATGAAATTTCGGGCAAGGAACACGAAACGCCAGATTCCCTGGCAAAAAGCAAAAAAGAACAGAGCAAACATTATACACGTCTGCCTTGTCCCATACGCGAAAACGAAGTGTCATTGTTGGGCTGGCGCTGGCTTGTTGGAGGCAACGATTGTTGCGCACCAAGTGGCAGATAGGCTAACCTCATTGCATTGCAAGTGTTGTAGGTGTTTTAAACTTTAAAGAGGTTTAAAAAATCGGGTAGAAAAGCAAATCGAAAACGATTTTAGCACATACTAGAGACTAGAGGTTAGTATTTTTAAGAAACCAAGAGTTTTAAACTTCAGGTTCGTTCCCTAGTGGATTAATTGTTTTAAGTGTAAATTATTATGTAGCCCATTTTAGCTTTATACTTCGTTTAAACAGTTAAATAATTTCCACCATTGGTGGCAATGATAAATACCGGTAGCATTAAGGTTAGGCCTATAGTTAGGACACCGACGCTTCATTCCCCATGCCGGGGCTGTAGCCCATGCTGTGTTTATTATCGTAAAAAGTCGTAATAATCACCAAAACTTGATGCGAAGAAGTACTCGTCAACCAATGATGTCGGTGGCGTTACAAGCAGCTCGGCCGTCGTAGCGTCCGCCGTTACACCATGGTCTTTGTTAACTCTCAGCACCTCCGTACAATAGATAACAGAATGGACCAAGGGATTCAGCAAAAATAATTTGGTTAGTATGTTACAATGGCAGCCGTTTATTTTCTTGGCACAATCAAGTTTCTACATATGTCCACTGATATCTGTTGTAAGGTTTACAGGGAAGGTTGAGCGGCCTGCACTTCTTAATTGTCACTTACGTCTGGGTTGATTGCTGTATGCTATCTGTAATGACCAGTGACCATTTGACCAGAATAAACTTTATTATCTAGGATGGCATAAGGGCAATCAATTGTATAAAACACTAATTATGTATAAAATAGGTAGGCTAAATAATTAGCAAACATCCAATTATACTGGGCCTTTAATCGACACTCCGGTGTACACAATATTGACCCCACAATATGGCCAATTAAATCAATGACAGATTGTTACGATTTGATTGTATCGATTACAAATATCGGCAATGAGTCGAACGAATGGCATTACGGATTAAGTCGAGCGGTAAACCTAATCATTATGATATTCTCTATATTAATTAACGAAATCTCGGGTTAATTTAATAGCGTACGGATCGGTACTAGTTAAGCATAAACAATCTTAGCTATTGCTAAGGAGTCGGAATACTTATCTCTATAATATAAGCTTGAGTGCGGCCATGGGCCCACGGTTCGGCTAGGCGGCGAAGCCCTCGTCGCTAACCCGGCACGGCAATCTGCCTGGCTTACTTCTGGATTGAGGCCTTCGGAATTCGACTGGGGTGAACTAGTTAACAACTGTTTAGCGGCTGGTGATCGGATGATATCACGCATCCGAGGATCGGTTTAAATACTGTAGCGTTATCGGCCATAATCTATCCAGTGTAGTATTGAAATGCTAAATATAGTAACATTTGGACAGCTTGGGCCCTTATCGCCAAATGGGACCTCTCCGCATGTCAATCATTCCATTGTTGCTTTCGGGTTCATTAATTGTTCCCCGTATGCGGCGCTTTAAAGGTATATGCCGTCATACCGTGTAGGAGGGACTTTTTGTTATTCCACGAAGTGATCGATCACGAGCGACGATCTTATCGTAATTAAATCTACTTCTAGAAAGTTATTTAGGTTCTACGAAACTGTCGTGAATAATGTCAGCTGGTAATGCCATCCTTTAAACTCTTAACAATAGGTGTAATTATACTTGTTCAGTCTGAAATGATCTTGCCGCCTCTCGGTCGTCTTTGAAGAAGGACTCCCAATTCTAATTGCTATCTGGAGTCGTTTTGATCTATCCGAATAAATACTCGGCTCATGCATTTTAATAAATGTATGATATTGTGCAAATATGCATCCAATTAATTAATTGTATTGTTTCTGTTATGAATATTAATTAAGAATTAAGCCATTATTAATTTCCTTACATATCAAGAAGGGTTACTCCACTGTGAATAGCCATTTAAGGTTCCATGTCCACAGAAGGATTCAAAGCAAGAATCTTCCCCTCTTTTTCTACCGTGGACTGTGGGGGACCTGTATTAGTAGGCTCTTCTACAGAGTAGACAACTTGCACCTCGCACAGTTAAATACTGTTCAATGTATTTAGAGTTGTTGCAAAATGGCGCCTGGACTTCCATTTTGTCCATATGAATGTGGAGCTTGTAGAAGAGAACATTTTTTCTCTTCAAAAGGTAAGATTCAAAAAAAAATCTGGACGTTACACAAAAAATACAGGCTGTTACAATAAGTTGAATATCTGACTTTTGGCTGAACAATGGTAAGAGAGGGATTGTTACATTGGGAGGGATTGGGACAGTTCCGTTGGCTGCCAAGAAATCTTGTAGCCGGCGTGGCGGTACATAAGGGCCCCGTCCGTCATCAAATGTCGGAGGCGTTGGGCTGTTTCAACTGGTCGTCTAGTGATCTCTTGGATGAGAACTTCGGGTATCAAGGACTTTGTTTGAAGGACATGGGAGAAGATCTGGCGGGTGCCGACGTCAAGCACAACGAATAAGGTCCTGACACCGGTGAAGGTCTCCTCTCGGCTAACAATGCAATCATCCGCTCTCCAGCTGTCCATACGACCAGGTAAGGGGCGGTGTAGTGTGGGAGGATGGCTAGCTCGACGAAGTTTAGCATCGTTCCTTAAGGGGCATACCTGATCAGTGGGGTGTCATCAAGGTTCCCCCCTTAACCATGCGCCGAAGCCGTGACCCATGCGTGACCCATGCGACGGTGAAGCATCTGATTATTCAAGATTCCTAGCACAGACCAGTCTGATAGGGAAGAACTAGTGGGAAGTGATAATTCCATGTTTTCAGCAGTTGTAGGGGTTATGAGCTCTAATGAGGAATGGTTGTTTTCGGAAAGCGGGATTAATTGGGTTTGGTTTTCGTCTGCTGTATTTAGAAGGGGTTGTTGTTGCGTGAGAAGTTGGGGTTGGACTTCACAACCATTAGATTGGGGGGTCTGGGTTCAAGTTTGAAGTTAACAAAACATTAGTTGGAGGAATATTGGGCGTTACTGACACTTCATTAGGCATATTTTCGGTTGACACCTGTTTGGGAACCGTCAATTCCGGGACGTTTTCACAATTATTGATGTGCAAATGTGGGAAACCAAATACTATATTAGTTTTGCCCTGTAGTTGGGCTTCCCTTAATTCTCACAATACGGTTTTACTGTCCAAATCGTAAGTGGTATCAATTTCTAGGGGAATATGAAATAGATGTTGGCACCTTTCGCCAAACATTACCAAGTGATGTGGGTTTTTTTTTGCCTTCGGACATACACACCTTTGCAACGTAAATTTGAGTTATGGCCTCCGTTTAACATGCGGGAGGCTGAAAGCAAATTTTTAGATGAAGTTGGCAGCTCAATGACATTACGTAGCACGGTGTAATGAGTTAGGGGTTTGCCTCTTAGGTCAAAACCTTTTACCCGTATATCACCAACCAATACACCGTACGCACAAACGCCATCTGAGGCCAACTGTGTCTTTACTCTAGGATATTTTTGCCTATCTATGGTTTTATAACAATGTTTTAGAAGGGTTATGGATGAACCCGAATCATGGTAGAACACTTCTTATGTCGGTTGGTTGTTTGCCTTAGCACTAGTTAATGTGGTAAAGTTAGATACAACCTGCAAACTTGAGGAGTCCGGCGCTCTTACGTATTTGGGTTTACTTAGGTCTAGTCCGTAGGCCTGGTGTTGCTCACAAAGGAAGGCGATTGTCTCTGGATTTGGCATTGTTGGAAATGATTGTTGTTGATGTTGCTGGATTTGATTTGCACTGTTCAGGTTGGTTTGTCTCTGGGACCCGTTTCCTTTATGTTGGGGCCCATCAAAGTTGCGCTGATTTCGCTGAAAGTCTTGGGGGCTGTTTAGGGCGCATGCCACATGCATTGGAACAACGCCGCCACCCGTAACATGTCCAACACGTTGGCTCCCAGGAGGTGCTGCAAAGGCGGAATCGCATCACAGTCCCTAAATTGGTGGGTTAAACTTTTGTAGAAGGAGCAAGGAATCGAGTGTCATCTAGTTGACCGTCGGGCTGTTCGTAATCCTCGTTGCCGTTGAGTGTTGAGTGATTGCGGCTGTACAAACTGTCGAGCGTTGTAAAGTTTCTTCTTCAGCCAAGTAGAAGTTATTGTAGAAATAACGCGTTGGCTGTGGGGAGTCCTAGTGGTGAAGATTTTCGTTGCCAGTGTTTTGGTTAGGATGGGCCAAGTTTCGCTGTTGTCCAGAACGATGATATTCTTGCAAGACTTCCGGATTTCGCTGTAAATAGGCCTGGGCTTGTGCTACGACGGCTGGTGGTGTGGAAAAAATTGGATGCTCATGCGTGGGGTACTTGAGACTGTCCATCAATTTGGTTTGTAAAAGTTGGAACGTAAGTGCTCTTCCTGATCTTTAAAGCGATTCTCTCGTGACACTTAAGGATGGATGCTGTATACCTCTCAAAGCCCATATGCACGCTTCATTCTCTGTAAGAGGATAATCCGTTGCCATAATTTCACCCATCAAGGCCTTACTCTTCGTACGTAACTGGCCACATCCTCAGTGTTGGTCATCTTTACAGACATTAGGTCACCAAGCTTCTTCATTTAGTCAAAGGGATCTATTCTTGCGTAGTCTTGGGCTAGCTGATCCCATATCTGCTTCGCATACTGATGCCTTTGGAAGTGGATGACGATAGTTGGTGCAATTGTCCTCAAGCATTGGCTTGCATTCCCCATTTTTCTGTTGCCATTCTCTGATTTGCTGTGGAGTAGCCTCTTCAGGTCTGGTGGATCGTTTTGAAGAACATCTGGCATTCAGCGTTTCTCTTCAGATAAGCAGGTAAATAGCATTTTCCATATTTTATAAGATTCGTAGCCAGTGAGAACGCCTTGTAATGTTGATGTGGGAGAGTCCCCCTCCATTGAGTTACTGGGTTCGCCCACAATTGTGCCATAGTGCATACACTTGTTTTGGCCCTTGGATATGCCGAAGTTGCACATGATTAAAGGTGCTTGTCTTCTGTACCTTGGTTTGACTGTTCTCGCAATTCGTACAGGATGATGAAATCGTAAGGAGGAAACAGCTTACATGAGCAAAGGCTGAAACGTTATGTTGCAATTGGTAATATATGCTGCCTAAGATACCAGCTGTTAGGTAGCGTCGTTGGAGTATAATCAGAAGTGTAGAAAAAAGATTGGCTACCAAAGTTCCCAAAGCAGTTGTTAGGCTAGCATCTCTAGAGTGTAGGTTGAAGTGTACTAAGATAAAAATGCTACCAGTTGTCAGGCTACCGGTTGCCCGGTAAGCCTTGGGGGTATAATCCGCCACTTGGAACGGTTTTCCTGTTAATGATTCTACCAATCGATCTAATCCTGGTGGGCAGAGCGTGGTTCGATTTTCCAACGGCCTCTAAGGTGACAGTCCCGGTGGAGCCCATGAATGAGTGTAGTAGATATTTTGGGAAGACAAGCTGGAACTTTCAGAGATTGCCTTTTAATTATCTGCAAGTGGCGGAATGGGGCAGAGGTCCGTGGTCTTTATTAACTCGCAGCACCTCCGTACATTAGATACCGAATGGGCCAAGGGGTTCAGCAGAAATAATTTGGTTCGTATGCTACAATGGCAGCCTTTCCTGGCACAATCAAGTTTCTACATCTGTCCACTGATATCTGTTGTATGGTTTACAGGGAAGGTTGAGCGGCCTGCACTACTTAATTGTCACTTACAGCTGGGTTGATTGCTGTATGCTATCAAGAAGGGTTACTCCACTGTGAATATCCATTTAAGGTTCCATGTCCACAGAAGGATTCAAAGCAGGAATCTTCCCCTCTTTTTCTACCGAGGACTGAGAGACCTGTATTAGTAGGCTCTTCTACAGAGTAGACAAGTTGAAACTCACACAAGTTAAATACTGTTCAATGTATTTAGAGTTGTTGCAAAATGGCGGCTGGACCTCTTGATAGCTTGAGAGGTATAAAGAGGTGAGAGGGCTTAATGGATAGCTTGAACTACTATTAAAACCAAAAGAATTCTTACAAAGATTTGTTTCCATGCAATTCCGTAAGTCTCAAATCTTCACTTTTGCCCCCCTCCCCAGCCCAAAACTAGTTGTGGTGTATAACACTGCAGTTTACCGTTAAAGCTTGTTTAATTTAATAGTAATGTTTTCTGCATTACCCAAAGCACTGTAATAAGCTTTAACAAGAGCCGATTCACGTTGCAATCATGTAAATATGAAATCCGTAGCCAATAATTCAAAATAGAGGCCTATTTCCGAATGTTCAATTGAGTTAAAACTCAAAACCGGCCTGTCTTTTCATTTCTCCATCCATACTCCTTCAAACGGCTCTGCACCCAGTTCCTTTGTTCATCCGACTTCTCCTCCCCCTTTCTATTGTTCTCGAGGCCCTCAGCCAATCAGACCCCCGTAGCTACCCCGCGAGTCCGCGCTTACTTCCGGTTATGTGCATAAAACCCCAGCCCCAGAATGCATAGTGAGCACAGCTCACAGATCTCCAGCTTGAGAAGGGTCACCCCAGTCGGGCGTGGAGACGCCGTGTCCGTGGGATGCCATGCCAGGCAAAATGGCAGTGGTTCGTATATTTGTTGTTAGCTTTTGAAAATTTAATTTAGGACCCCCCAAGTCTAAATTTTAGTTTAATTGTAACTCAAACTCTCTCTAGCTAGGGAATATTATGGTGGTGACGCCTGTAGCGGCATCTTAGGTTTCTCACCCCATAACGTCAGAGTGGTTCTCTTACTAAAAACCAAAATCTTTCTTATTTGTTTTAAACATTAATTCAAATAACTGACGGTTTGATCTTTGTGTGGGATTCATTGGTTATTCACTCCAGACGGACTTTATAAGTAGCTGAGGCTTTTATAATTTGAGGAGTTGACTTAGAAACAGCAACTCTGGGAGGTTTAAGGCTCTGTTTTATCACTTAGAAACAAAACTGTGAAACGGTTGATCTTTCATGCGTGTTTGTAACATACTGTTTGATAGACTGTAACCAGCCTGGGCTGTTCAGTCTTGCGGACGACTGTGCGGAGCGTTCAGTATTGCTTTTTCTAGTCGAAAAACTTAATTGATTGTTCATTCAAAACACAAGTGTCGTTTTGTTGCAAAATCGTGTGAATTGCTACAATGTAAATTCAAACTAGTGCTTTTTAAATAAGTTTGTTTCAAAAGCTCTCGGGCAAACATAATGTAAAGTGTTATCTTCATTCTCTGTTGTTTAAAATAAAAACCAGGAGTTTTTAACTTCAGTCGTTTGCTAGTCGATTAACTGTTTAAGTGTAAATAAATATGTAAACCATTTTTAGTTTAGCTCTTGATAAACGGTTAAATTTCCATCGCTGGTGGCAGTGAAATACCAGCAGTTTTAAGGTTAGGCCCCTTTAATTTAGGACCCTGCGCTCCACCCCCCATGCTGGGACAGTAGCCCTTGCTATGCTTATGCCGTAAACGTAGCAATAATCACCGCAACACCTTAAGCTGAATCTCCGTGTCAAACCAGGAAACCGGAGGCGCTACAAGCACCTGAGCCGTCGTAGCGTCCGCCGTTACACAAAGGATAAAATCTGACACTTTCTCTGTCACTTTTTGGATGCCTGAGGCATCGCCAGTCTGACATGGAGGCAACGTCACCGGATTCAACAGGATCCCTAGATCGCTCAGGCAAAATGGTCTGTACCGCGCGCAAACGTCACTCTCATCCTCCAGTTCACACATGGCCATGAAGAAGAGGAGAGTAGAGTTCAGAGAAGCGGATTTTTTTTCCGACTACGGGGTTTACGATGAAAACAAGGCAATGAGGAGTATGAAGAGGAGCCAACTGCGGACATGGACAAGGATAACCCGTTCAGGGTGGGGCTGGGTTTCATTCATTGGAAACTTTTTGCAGGGGCAACCATAAACACCTACAAGCCACAAAGTTCTGTGAATGGGGAGAACCACCAGAGAACCCTGATGATTGTCAGATGGAGACCGTAGCAAACATGGGCAATTGCAAACCACCACCAGAGACTGCAGATGGCATTTCCATGTCCCACCCGATTCTGCCGCATGACCCCAAGAAGTCGAAATTTTTCTTTACGTCTGTCGGTAAAGGCACCCCATCAAAGAAAAGGTATCGCACTTTTCCTGAAGTGGAATACTGCACCGTGAGTTTACCAATGGGACTAGATTCCACACTTAAGGCGTCAGCTGCTGTCCATACACCAGTGTACCAGTTCAAGGACGACGAAAACCTCTTTCGGAGTTGGATCAGAGTGAGTTCTCATGCAGAACTTGCTTACTCTGCCTCAACTGCTGCACTCGAGAACCTAGTTAAGGAGAAACCAGCGCTTAGAGGAACCAGACAGTACAAGAATACTTACACATCGTGAAGAGGAAATCATCATTCCACAAGGACAGCTTTAACTGGCTATCCCGCCTCTTGATTAACGCTCAGGAGAAGAGATGCTGTCCTTGAATCTGCTGTTTTCCATCCCTGTCGACATCGCCGGTTAGCTACACCTGCTACCTATCCACAAAGCCACGGAACTCCTCAAAGGGAAAATGATCAAGCTGGTCCTGGAACTCCGCGAGTATACGAAGCCTGCGGGAGCAACGAGCCAACCAGCTAACTCAAAGCGGGGAAAGTCGTGCACATACAGCTGGCCGTACGGGAAATTTCAACACACGGCACGCTCAGTACTCAAACGTCAGCAAAGACTTCGAGGGAAACGTGAAGGAGCAGCCTGCGTATGACAGACCCAGGGATCCTTTGCTCTTTCGTGAACCCACCCCTCCCCAGGGGACAGGAAGGGAGCAGGACAGCAGCGTGGCAGGAGCGTGGAAGGGTTAAACGCCCCTTACCCACGGAACTGGCGATGGCCGTTGGAGGCTCTTCTCTATTCACTGACAGGTGGAGGGAAGACTGGTGCTGCACATCGATGCCTTTGGGAAATAACGGAAGGCAGTATTGTGTTGGATTGCATCAAGTCGGGGTATTAGCCACCTTTCATGTCCTTACCTGCTCCACACTGAAATGAACGGAGAAAAATTCGTTGGATCCAGCGCTTCAAGCGGAGGGGGTCTAACTTTTGGAGAGGGGAGCCATAGCACTGTCACTGCAAAACACCAAAGGATTTTGGAGCCCAGCGTTGATTATTCCAAAGAAAGGAGGGGAAAGGAAAGTCAACCAATTTCTACAGAAGGAACACTTAAAAACGCAGACGATTGGCACCACAAGAGAAGCGCTTCGACAGGACGACTTTACCATCTATATTGACCTGGAAGACACTATTTCCATGTACTGCTTCACCCTTCCGTACGCTACTCTTCCACTCGTCTCAAACAGCACAACATACCATTTCACCATGCTCTGGCAGCAGGTCCTCTATTTGGACCCGCCGCCGCCGGAAAACGTTAGCCGCATATTCGCCACATTTTTGTTCGGTTAGGCTTTAACCAGCCACCGCCAAAAAATATGCTGGCCAGCTGTACTGGAATTTTTATTTGGGGATTTCACATTTACTTGGCATTCGAAAATTGGTTTCATTTTTGGTGAACAGGGTGAATGGTATCTTGAATTTTCTAAATACAAATTTGTTGTAAAAACTTGTCGCTTGCCATCCGCAGAATTGTATGAGCGATTACACGGGACATAACCGAATGTCCCCTCCATTTATTTTTGAGGTCAGAGTAAGCGTCTCTATTCTGCGGCTTGATCTGGTCACGTGACTACAACTCCCTGCTTGCAGGGCGAATAGTCTACAGTTCACCACGAGTGTAGAAATGGGAACCAGGAGTATCCTTCGCACGATTCCGCACTGCCACTTTAATGATTTTAACAATTTTAAGATGCTTATGTAGTATGATGCAAAATATGTCTTCTTTTTAGGCTTTTCATTTTTCTTTGCAACCAAGTTTGCCTAAACAGTAACTTTGCCTGATCGAATTTTGACGTCGTGAGCAGTTCTCTGAAGCATTTTCGAGTATTTGAGGGTCCTGTTCCAGTTCAAAAAATCAAATTCCTGCAATGAAAATAGGTTTATTCAAAGTCTATTGAATTATGTTTCATATAGGCACTAGTCTCATCTGTGTTGGTGCTTTAGTTCAAGAGGAGTAGCCATTCACGCACGAACATGGTACAGTTTTAAGGACGTAGATTACGGATTTATAAGTTAACTCAAATTCACAGAAAACTAAAAATGTCTAATTTTAACGTTGCGTATAATTGTTATTTTAAGTTGTTTTCTTTACCAATATAACCACAGCATATTTCATTTAAGTTAAAAATTGTGTTTACTTACTTAAAACTTGATCTGGCATAAAACTAAAACCTGCATACATACCAGTAATAAACGCTTTAGCTTTAAAACATTTTATTGCTCTTATTTTAATGTAGGAAATGACAAAATTTGTGTAGGCTGAGCCGATAGCAGCTGAAATTGGCTCAAGCCGATAGCGGCCGAAAAAATAGTCAGCCAAATATTGTCATTAGCCAAATTTGTCATTTGTGAAATTTGTCATTGTTATTAGCCAAATATTGTCATTAGCCAGCCGAATAACCTAAAATTGAACGGCAGAGGGGTCTACCCCTGGTGTTCACAAGATTCTGCCCTCGGTATTGGCATAGGTACACTAGACGAACATAAGAGTGCCTTACGACGGTGCCTTACCTTGATGACAGTGGCTTCTGCAATACAAATTCGCCACAGTCTTCCTCCAGCATCTAGAAACTCGCGTCGCACTCTTCCGGAACTTGGTATCATCAACATCTACAAGTCAAGATTCTCGCCGCAACAGGTGTTCACATTCCTAGGGTTGGAATTAAGACTTCTGCTTCTCCATAGGTCGTCCGTCACCAGAGAGGATCGAAAAGACAATGTTCACGATACAGAAATTCTTGCGGATGAAAAGTGTGATTGCCCTAGAGCTCGCGTCAGTGATCGGTCTAATAGACTCTATGCAAAACTGGTGCCCGAGCAAATCCAATCCACTGGTTCCGCTAGGAAACGTGGAACCTGCGTAGAGACTGGACAGATGTAATCCCCGTAGACAACCTCCCAACACAAAGTGTGGCATGGTGA
Organism: Lithobius niger; assembly: GCA_023313725.1. Classification (NCBI taxonomy): domain Eukaryota; kingdom Metazoa; phylum Arthropoda; class Chilopoda; order Lithobiomorpha; family Lithobiidae; genus Lithobius; species Lithobius niger. Next base: position 20,604 of record JAHWFP010225636.1, read on the forward strand.
ACGGATCCGGCGAATCTCACGTCACGAGTTCCGTTCAAGAGACGACCCCCCAACTTCTTGTTCTTCTCAGATACCTCGTTGTCCGGCTAGGGAGCACATACAGAAGGAAGCTCAGATTTGGGAAAGTTGAGTTCACACTTGAAATACGGTCAGTGAGGAACGCTGTCGAGCCATTGGAAGGGTAGATTTGGTGGGCAAGAACATTCCAATAAAGTCGTACTACTCGACGGCAGTGGCATACTTGAGAAGAGGAGGAGGCTCGCATTCGAAGGACTTAATGGAGGAAACTTCACTTCTATTCCAGATGTACCACCAATTCCAGGTATCGCTCATCCCAAAACTCATCATAGGGAATTTTAACATGTGGGTGGATGAGCTGTCTCGGGGAAGAGAAACACCCTAGACAGACGGGAAATTTGACCCGAATACTTGCGAAGGTCTGTGTCAACGATGGGGACCTCCTTTAGTTTTATCACATTAGGGTCGCCCACTCCCCCAGAACCTCTACACATGGTCCCGTTTGCAGCACATGTCAACAAACAATACGCTTCACTTTCCTCAGATCCAACAGCTTGGACTACCAGGGATGCTGCCGGTGTGAAAAAATGTGAAAAATGTGGAAACTTACCAGTGGTAAAATAATATGTGAAAAATGTGAAAAATACGAGTGTTGGTGTGAAAAAAAAATGCACAAACGAAGTTAAAACAATCAAATTATCCGCCCAGAATTACGTAGAAATGCCTGTGGTTAGAACACACAAAAGAAAATTGGTTGGTTTACGGGCAGTCGCTTTCATTCTCTTAAGTGAAATTACAGAGCAATTACAATGGTTACTGGAAAAGAAAAATTTTTATTAAAGAAATGTGAAATTGGAGAAATATGAAAACGAAGAAATAGTGATACGAAAATGAAAGTAGGTACGTGAAAATAGCAGCTATGAGAAAAATGTGAAAAAATGAAAAGCAGGCATGCGGAAAATATGAAAAAAATAAAAAGTGGGAATGTGAAAAATTTGAAAAAAGCTGGTACTCCCGGCAGCACCCCTGCAGTAAGTAAGCACAAACGCATTGTTAGCCAGTGTGTGCAAAAATGTGAATGAAGAAACATAATTTGATGGAGTACGGGCATTCACGAGAGACCAAACCGTACTATTGTTGCAAACGATTCGTCCAACACCTCCCGAGCTAAAGCCTGTGTGAGTGTGCGCCTAAATGTAATGGAACATGCCACAAACAGAAGGCAGCTTCCATGGAAGGAAATGTGAACTATTTATCACAGCAACAAGCCAGCACAGACACAAACGTTGCGCACTTGCCATTTGCGTGCGATAATCTCGCGCCATGCTAAATGCTTCGGCTAATTAAAAAATCAGTCCCTGCAACAAACCTGATTAAAAATTAAGCAACTTTATATTATACAGGGTGGGGCAGAAAGGGAGGGCCACCCCTGGCAATCACCAAATGGTAATGCTAGAGCAATGAACTTTGCGTGGTCAGATTCGGTGTTGTTCGGGAGGCACAGAAACTGGAGTGGTGAGTGTGTATCACGGCCAAAAATCAGGTAGAAGGGAGTCTCACGTGTGCTGATTTGTGGCGTCGTCAAGATCGCATACTGCAGCGTAGATGGAAGAGGTGCCCAGTTCTCTTGGTCTTGGAGAAAAGCCGAGACATAGCCTTGAAGGTCCAGTTCGCGCTATCCATATCATTTGATTGGGGTTGATACGTAGTGGTGCTGTATGCCGGATATTGCCAAAAGGCCGTCAAAGATCTTGAATACAAAAGCAAGCCGTTGTCTGACATAATGATTCACGGAAGTGCTGGACTGAATGAGGACTTCTTCAGTAGTTTCCGTGCTGCTTTTTTGGCGGTTGGATTCGTTGTTGGAATCAGCCATAGGTATTGAAGTAATCCAGCAATACCAGGATATCCTTGTGGTCATGAGTGGTGGTGGGCAGGGGCCCCACAAAATCTATGCCCAGGATGTTTAGAACGCTTGATGCTAAGACGGGTTGCGTCTTTCCAGCCTTCTTTGTTTGGGCCACTTTTGCTAGCTGACAAGCATGGCACGACTGCTTGCAGTCAGAAAATATCTTTGGCCAGTGAGCAACGGCACAGAGTTTCTGCATCGTCTTGGGGATGCCTAGATGACCAGCATGCTTGTGGTCGTGGCACTGATGTAAATAGGTGTGCCGTAGAGCTGAGCGGATGTACAGTCTCCAGGTCAATTGTGGTAGACCCCTGTCCGGCGCAAGCGGGTCTCGATAGTAGATTAGTCCCTCTTGAGTCCAGGGTGTAGGCCTTACATACTCTAGTCGCATAGTTGTAGGGTTGTCTCTTCCTGCTCATTCTTGGTGAGTTAAAGCCAGGTTTCCCCTCCGTATGGCCTTGTCTTCCTCCTGTGCCTGGCGCAGTTGCCGCTTGTCTGTGATGTCGACGATTGGCTGGGTCCGCAGGTATAGCATCGAGTAGATCGGTTTGGATAGATGTTCCTGTTAGGCTTGTAATGTGGGCGAGTTAGGGTCGGCTGTAAGTTACTTATCGATTCATTGGTTGCGTCGTAGTCGCCTCTCTTCGTTGTGTTAAGCGTCATTGTCCTGAGGCGGGTTACTGGGCAGCGCATCGGCAATGACGTTGAGCTTGCTGGCTCGGTGCATCACGTTGAAGTTGAAAGTCTGAAGACGAATTACCCACCTTGCCATCCTAGCGTTCAACTTGGCCTTGGAAAGTACCCATTTCAACGCTTGGTTGTCAGTGGTCAACAGAAACCGTGCTCCTGCCAGAAACACTTCCTATTGCTCAATGGCTTCTATGGTGCTACTAGCTCAAATTAGTTTTGTTTTTCCTTCCTGACCTTGAGGATGCAGCTATAAAATTAAACCACTCTGGTTTCGCTGTCGATCGTCTGTGTCAAGATTGCACCTACTTCTCCTGACGCGTCCGATTGTTCTTCGGTTCGTCGAAACCTTTCTGGTGAGTATTTGTCCATTTAAACGGTTTGTCCTTCCTGGTCAGCCAGTAGAGCGGAGCTGATAGTTCAGTGAATTTTCTAAACAATTTCCTGAATAGTTGCAGACACCAAGAAAACATTAGACTTTCTGTTTTGACAATGGCTCTGGGATTTCCCTGATGGTTGTCAAGTGGTCGCGGGCGAGTTCAGTTCCTTGGGCTGTTACTCCTATCCACAGAATCTTGAGCTCTGGTACACCAAAGTGGCACTTCTTGCATTTGAGGGTGAAACCCGCTTTCCGTAGATATTGGAAGAACCCAACAGTGTTTATTAGGTTTTCGTAGCAACCACGATATCAATATAGAGCATGTATACAGATCCAGACAGTTTCCCAAGTATCTACATCATTAAAGACGTATGATGTGCGTGCATGCGTGCATGCATGCATGCATGTTTGTACCTCTACTCCTCTGGAACCAAAGCACCTACAAAGATGGGAGTAGAACTAAACGAAAGATAATTAAATTACGCTTCGGTTAGCCTATTTTCGTCGCTGTAACTTGATATTATGACCCTTAAATACGCGAAAAACCCTGAAAAATAACGTCATTTTTTTTTTTAACCCTAATGGTGTGTTCATGACGCTATAGTCTGTTCCTGCAAAGTGACAAACAATCCGTCTTGAAGATATTAGTTACATACAGAAATGATCTTGAAAAGGATGCACGCAATATACAGGGTGATCCAACTATAGTGTTACGAACTGATATCCTGTGAATGGCTAATGAGATAATAATAATGATAGAAATACAATGATGGGTGCGCTGGGGGATGTTTACACGAGAAAAAAGAAATGACCTTGAATTAATATTTGAAGGTCATCCTCGTGCTATCTTCCATCCAAACGAGATACGATATGGCAAAAAAGTAAATCAGAAAGTTGGACGCAGGGAGACAATATGACCAAGAAAAAAAAATTCAAAATCGGATAATAAATAAAATAGTTATGATGATGTTTAAAAGCTAACTCTGAACATCATCGTAACTATTTTATTTATTATCCGATTTAGAATCTGTTTTTTTTTTGTTTGTATATTGTCTCCTTGCGTCCAACTTTCTAATTTACTTTTTTGCCGTATCGTATTTCGTTTGGAAGATAGCATGAGGATGACCTTGAAATTCAAGGTCATTCCTTTTTCCTTGTGTTAACGTCCCCCATCGCACCCATCATTGTATTTCTATATTATTATTCTCTCGTTAGCCATTCACAGAATATCGGCTCGTAAGACTTTAGTGGGATCACCCTGTATAACCTAAAAGGATGACTTATTTTGCAACACGCCACATATAGATCTTAAAATTGGTTTTGTATTGCATTGAAAAATCAAAACCATAGACTTGGTTTTAAAAGGGTCAAACATTCGTGTTTCTGAAGCACGGAGGTGCGTGGATTGAGCGAGCAAAGCGAGCGATTTCCACGTAAACTAAACCTAACCAGTGAGTGTTTCGCTTTGCTCTACCAAACTTTCATCTCTCACCTTCGTAGGGGATTACTTCTGGAGGGGAAGCCGTACAAACGTGCAAACAAACAAATCGTATGTTTTGAATGATATAGGTGAAATACAGACGTGCTTAGGAATGTGATGAACGAATGCAATTATTTTGCGTCGAAATAATCAGCACATCGATTTTGTGATGCTCTTGGAATCAAAGTAGTTACATGAAGCATGGATCGACGCCAAACATAAGGTTCTTTTTCTACATGTTGGTGATACAAGTACAATTCGTCATTCACCAACACATTTTATTCAGTATCAATTAGCTAAAGGTTTATCGAACTGACCGAGGTCCATCCATTTTGTTAAAATATGGGGAGGGGGGACAAATGATGTCGTGCAATACGTCATGATGGGAGTGTGACAAGGATATAGGGTTGGGGTATCACATAGTTCATGAAGTCACATTTTTTTTATAGAGCAATATTTTGTGGTAAATGTATTTTTTGTTTTGTATTATACAAATCATTTTACATTTTATGTTACTCCAAAAAATGTGTAAGCTGTAACGGCGGATGCTACGACGGGGTAGGTGCTTGTAACATCGCCGGTCGCCTGGTGTAACTAGATCTTCTTACTATTACTTTTGGGTACTTTTTGTTTCAAACAAGCACAACAGCTACAGTCCCGGCGTAGGGAATGGAGCTACACATGTCCTAATATTGTAGGCTAACTGTAATAATAAGCGGTAACGCTGCCACCAAGGTGGGAAAATTAGGCTAGCTAAGTTTAAGAGAATTGTCTTAATTTCTTACTTCTGGCGAACGACGGACGAATAAACCAACTGGGTTTTAAACTCCTGGTTTCATTTTTGAACAAACATGTTAAAAATCAAAACGCACTTTACATTTACATTTGGCAAATTTATAACTGAATTAGTTTATAAATAACACGGGGAATTTACAATAAAACTCAACACTAGAACAAACACGATGTTTAGTTAAAACATTTTCAAATAGAAAAAGTGATTTGTATAGGCACAAGGGGATTTCGCAAAAGAGCCCTCTATATTATAAACAGTCTCGGCTGATATATAATAGTAGACCTGTTTTTACAGTTTTGTTTCTGCGTGAATTAACAAAGCATT
>JAHWFP010225638.1:0-14237 GCA_023313725.1 Lithobius niger
GTAAGTTGGTTATCAGCACTCAAGAAGTGGACACTTTTGTCTACAATTCCAACTCCGCAGAGTGAATGTGCTGATGCTTCTAAATGTAATGTAGTTGTTTCAGCTGGCATTAACTCTTCTGGGTTAAAGGACAGTTTAACCTAAGAACAAGAATAAATAAAAAGTGAATAAAGGTGAAACAAAGTTTCGTCTAATAATCATTATAATAAATCTATTTCACAAAAAAGCAGCCCAAAGCCCATTTCAGGGCTTGCATGGGAGCTATGTGATAAAGACAATATAAAAGCAAATTTACGGAGACTCATTAGGCTATGGTAAACAAATACGACTAAAACAAAACTATAAAATTTCTAAAAGTCTTCATAAACTTTAAGCCGAAAAAACCCATTCTTTAACACTTAAGGTTAATAAAGTTTGTAAAATGTAAAAGTTCATCAGGCATGGTGTTAAAAATTGACGGAACATAATATTTCAACCTTAGTTTAAACCATAATTATTATATAGCATCGGCAGCTTAAATTTTACAGTACACTTTCTAAAGAACTTCACTTTGTCTACATCCTTGTGTTTAAACTTAGCAGAGTAATAATTATTTTGAATAACTACAATATTTCTCAAACTAATACTTTTTAAGATCTTATGTTCGGTAAACAATTCACAAGCAGATTTTTGCACATTGCGTTTAGAAAAGAGAGTCTTCACCAGTTTATTATAACCCATAACTGCCTGAAAAAACTTTCAGACCCTTTTTTTAAAGTACCATGGTACTTGCGTCGATTCTCGGATTCGAACCGGTATTCTCTTGGTTTGGAGCCGACGACACTGACCACTGGGCTGTGACTGCCCGCTTTGCTCGGGGTCCCCGGGGACTTATTTTTTCGCTGTTATACGTTGAAGGCGTACTTTCGTATCTAGGCGGTTATGGGTTAGCTGAGGGTTGACAAAATACTTGATTGCAACCATTAAGTTCTTTGTAATCTACTCGGGCGGCCCCCCCCCCCCCACCCCCTGTACATTGCCGGTTTTATAGAGCACTGTTGCGATTTCCCGTTTGTGACGCTAATGCATATGCCAACTATTATTGAAGGTCCTTACAAACAGTTATCAAAATTAAGCACCACTCTTAGCAGTCGCCCAAGCTTTCCCATTTACATGAAAATGCTGTGACGTCACTACACCTGCCAATTATAGTTGAAGGTCTTTACAAATTAAATACCAACGTTACCAGTAGCCAAGCCTCCAGAATTCCAACTACAGACTTCAACAGAATAAAGATTATCAAGATTCCCACTGAGGACCCACACACAAATAAAAAAACTACGATCTTAGTTATAGCAATTAATCAAAATGCTGGGTGCGAAACAATACCGCAAGTGATTAGCCACCATGGCCTCATAAAAAGTCCATTTATTCTTATTATTCAGTGTATTTTTAATACGGTAAATAGATGGCATAAGTTGTCTAAGTTTCTCAATAAATTGTTCAACATGAATTACATGTTTTCAGTGGGAGTCAATTTCCTTGACTAGGTATTTTCTTCAATAGCATTACTTACGGTTGCACAATTTAAATTAAGTTCAATTTATCACTGTGCATTTTTCACTGTGAATGAAACATCAACTGATGCAATCTTTAAAAAATTGATAATTTAAGTGAATAGACATTATTTTAGTTTCGTTAATAACCAAATCATGCTCCAAACACTCGACATAAATATTATCAAATTAGTTTTGTAAATTATGTTCCATACCAAGCATTGAAGTATTGAAACATATTGTCAGGAGAGTTTTAAACAAGTTTTTGTTACCCAATCCATGACATCTATGACATAAATTAAACACAACAATGGGTCAAAAACTGACCTTGAGGTACACCGAAATCAACATTTTCATTATCACTAACGCTTTCGCAAAGGTTTGTGCACGCTGATCAGTTATTCAAGTAGCTTTTTAATACATTTGAATTGTTAGCTTGTACACCATAATTTTCTCATTTATGAATAGTCTCGTATGGTTGAAGATATCAAATGCTTTTTGTAGGTCAATAACTACTGCTTTAACATAGTTTCCACCTTGTTTATTTTTTAAGGGCACCGGTACTTTTACTTTTATTACGTATGAACCTAAGTTAGTTAAAGCGGTATCTTTCAGTTACTTTGTTTAAAATAGGCAACAATGATATTGGCCGATAATTGTTATGTCATCTCTAGAACCCTTTTTATAAATAGATAGTAGAATTTGTCTTTTCATACAATCAGGCCAAGTTTCATTATCAATAATGGACTTTATACTTTTGTCGTAAAGTATGAAGAATTATGAAGACTGTTTTTCAAATGTTTTAGTTGAATACCATCAATACCAGCAAAATACGCAAGCTTCTTTTCAGAAATTGTCCTAACAACCTCTCCAGTTGAAATTGGTCGAACAACAGGTTGAGCCTTTGACATCTTTTTTTTTTATTGTAACTAACTGGTTTAACTTTAAAAAAGTTTATTTTTAATTATAATTTTCTGTTCGTAATTAAATTTCACAGATTGCACAATATGTTGCATAAGGTGAAGATGGGTAAATTATAAAGAGATATGAAAATGATAGCTTGACAGCAATGTTCCAATCATGTCAACGTGTCAAGCACGATAAGTATTATTCCATCCCTTATTAGTTGTGAGCCAGTAACAAGATACCTAAAATTTAAACTGCGTATATAAAGGTAGCTTAATCGGTTCTCTCCACTGCAATGTTACTTCACCTCAGTGAGCTTTCCCATTACATTTATGATGACAAACTGGCAGATACCATGCTAGCGTTTACATTTACACAACTGGTTTACTTTAAATTTTTTGTAAATAAATGGAGGAAATATAGATTTTAATTGTGCTTAATGAAAGTGACTAGATGAAAGCATTGCTGGTGGTCTTCGTTTTCAACACTGCACACAAATATAGTCTTTTTACAAACTATAGTACAGTCAGTTTAAACCGATCAAGCGGAACAGTTGAACGAAACTTCCAAAACCTCTCCACTACTATAATTGTGGTAGGAAGCTCGTTAAAAAAGAAGCTTTGTTTTCTTGAAGACAACAAAAAACAATAGAACTTATATTTGCTGGTATCAGTGCCACTACTTACCTTATTTTCTAAACAGGTTTGCACATTAAATTTTAATACAGCAGAAATCACTTCTCCACTAAATCGAGTATAAAATACAAGCAGCTTGCTGACCGGAGACATGGCAGGTAGAATAGGTATACTGATTCGTAAGATGTAGTAAGTATTGGGAGATGTATTTTCATGTGGAAACGTAACTGGAACGTCATTTAGAGAAGATACAACTTCTGGCTCCGGTATAACACTGTTGTGATAGATGATGTTTCCTCTTGCCATCACCTACAACAATAAAACAAACAAACTGTTAGTCAGTTAGTAGGAATGAAAATGCTAAAGAACTAAGCAAAAATTTCACTATTAGTGTTAGTGTGAGAAAAATTTGCAGTCGTCACATATTAAATGCAACTCCACGCCATACGATTTAAAAAAAAATTGTTTACGTCATTAGTATACTTCACTGTTATATGACTAGAAGGGTTGCAATAAAATTTGAAACTTAGTTATTATTCAAGTAAGCAGAAGTAACATACATTTAAGCAATTCGCTTCAGCGGCCCCTAATAATACCTAGCTTGTAACAAATCAATTACGAGCTGTTATGAGCGGTTACAAACTCTAATGCTTTTTTTCTAAACGGCGAGGTTGTTTTTTGTTCAGTTACAAGTCTAATCTTTAAGTGTAAGAGCGACCTCCCTCACTGTTGGTTTAACAATGTGTATGGTAACTAATCAACTGATGGATTTGTTACACTGCACACGTTAAAAACACTCCACACAGAGAGGCAACCATACTACGATATTTTGACGCTGTCCAGTCACCTTCTTACAGAGAAGAAAACATGATGAGAAGAGATGAGTGAAGGATGACTATGAGAGATGAAGTGGTTCATCATCACATTTTAACTTTAAAGTGTGCTCCAGAATAGACGACTGGACAGCATGAAAGTGTCGAGGTATGGTTGCCTTGCCTCTACCACGTGGCTGCTTTTATCAATTTTGTGCCGATCACAACGCAATTTCCCCACCAAGATAATGTGTTTTTACTTTGAGGGTTTCAGCCATCAATCATACTTGTGATTTAAGTTTCGTTGTAACAACTACCCACGTGCGATTCCAATGATGGGCCACCATAAAATAGGCCGTTTCACAGAAAATAGGCTGATTTGGAGGAATGACGGCACGGCAGGCAAAGGCATACTTGGCACTTACGTATTGTCTACTTACTGCACAGTTTATTGATTACAACTCATCACTTTAAAAAAAAATTAGAAATGAGGGCAGAATGAGGGGGTCATCCTTTGAAAAAAAAAACCCATTTAGACTAAATTACAGAAAGTACATTTTTGCAAACCGAGTGATGAACATGTGGAATGCGCCATCTAGTGACGTTGTTATGGCCCCATCCATTCAATGCTTCAAGACAAGGCTAGACAAATGTGATTTATTATTTTTATTATAAATTAAATACTAATTAGACTGCTCTGTGTACCTACACGTAAAGAAAATATGTGTATGAACTTGTTTATTAATATGTGGACAGGTATAAGTGGTTTGACACAACTCCACCAGTACTCATTTGTTATCTGGCAAATACACCTTGCAAGGTAATAATAATGTCTTTAAAGTGATCCGAGTTTTGACCTGGTTTTAGCAATGCCGATACACACACATGCTAGTTGAAACCAGCTACGATTCATTGTGTAATCCATTAGCAGACACATTTACCTAGCCGTTTAGAATTAAAAAATATGAGTGGTAGTCAGTTGCTTACATTTACACAATAACCTGGTAAGTTTGGCTGATCTGAATTCGATTAAACATTTACGCTATTTGGCATCTATTTAATTCATTTAAAAATAACCTGACACCTGATAAATGATAAACACAGCTGAACATTCTACTTTAAGTTTTGTTTAGTTATGAAAAAATTCATCCTCATTTTTAATTAATAAATGATAAATTGTCCTTGTTCCATTCAAATAAAACCGTCCTTAGGTTATAATCACCACACCTAGTAAATTTCTAAAACGCGAGCAAGTAGTTTGCTAATGCAATGACTTGTGCTGGCAAGACTGTACATTCAACTTTATTTCTCTTGAAAAAATATTTTAAGAGAAATAAAGTTGAATATACAGTCTTGGCAGCACAAGTCATTGCGTTAGCAAACAACTTGCTTGTGTTTAGAAATTTACTATATTTGGCAATTATAACCCAAGAACAGTTTCATTTGAATGGAACAAGGATAATTTATCATTTATTAATTAAAAATGATAATGACATTTTTTAAATAGGCATGATGTTTTGAGGTTGAGAGGATCAAAATTTAAAGGGGTGTCATTTTCCTTTTAGATTAACTAACAGTGCATGTAGCCATAAATTAATAAAATTTGGTATGCTTATAAAGCTTACCAAGACGAGGTCAATGCTAGGTATACCATATTTATTTCTAAATCGAAAGGATTGAAAGTTACAGGAGTGTCCCCTGCCGCTATTTAATTGGTATTAAATTGCAGTGACTGTCGCCAAAAATTTACTCAAAAAACGTAAATATACATAATATGAATAACAATTCAATTTGCATCTTGGCATTACACAACATGTAGATTGATGGAAAAAACAATCATTGATTCACAAAGTGAGCATCGTGAGCGAGGCCCCATTTTAACACATCCGTTTGGTAATTTATTCTGATTGTATGTCTGTTTGATCCATGATTAAGGCCAAATCTATTGAGCAATCCAAACGAAATTTGATGAGAATATTTTTGAAGGCCAAACGATGTGCGTACCACATGTTTGTGTGTTTGCATTTAAATTAACTTAAGGGACAAGGTGGCAAAGGTTAACGATACTTGTATCACCTTGGTTGTGGTTGCCATATACGGTTCTAAGATAAGAAGCAAATCTATGGTGGGGGGGAGGGTTCATCCTGGTCATGGGGCTTTATTGTGAAGATGTGTAATTGGAAAGTCTTCCACACAGAAATTTGTGAGACATATCTAAGGGAAATGTGTGAGAAGTGTATGGAGAATGTTTGAGTAATATGTGGGAAACGTGTGAGAAATGTTGCTGCTCCATCTTATTCATCTTCTGAAGATGCAAAAAATAATATTTCATAACAGCTGTTAAATTTTGTTTATTAGTCAAAATTTAAACTAGGTCCTTTGTACCATACATAGTTTTAGGCAGCAGTCAAGTAGAACATACTGTGACCCACAACTTGAATACAGTCTTTAATCCCTGCTGGTGCTGTAAGTAGCTGGATATGGCTATGCAACCTTTCTTTTGCATAATTCAGATTTTCAGATAAACATTTAAACAAGTCTTTGAAGGTCATATTGAGAAATGAAATATTACACTAGTTCACTGTATCAGATACGAATACGCTTGTCATTGGAGAGCAGGAGATACCAGTACAACTTAAGCCATTCTAACTTTAGACTTCAGACCATCAATATTTCTGAAGTCTGTACCCAGCAGCAGAACTTTCTGCAACTGTCTGCAACACGAATTGCAGTAAAAACTCTGTCTGCAGCCAATATATTTTATAAGGGTTACCCATGTATTAATTGCCTCTTACTGAATACTTATCAGTGCTTTAACCTATTTATATGGCTGTACCACCAATGGAAAGGTCGCATCAAGGCGATTAAAATGGCATTTTGGAACGTCGAAATCAGTAACAAATTGGTTGGACGAAATGGTGGAATTTGGCCAATATTTCTCCACGCCTCCACTGTTCGTAAAGTAGCGTGCTAAGCTACACAATTGGACAGACACAACACACTACACTTTACGAATCCTGAACCCTATAGGTTCTGAATATATCCTGAATCCTATAGGTTGAATTAGTATTAAAAAACACTTAAGCGTATAAAATACGGATGTAGGCCTTAAAAACATTTAAAGCTCTAAAGGAACCGATATTATAAAAAGACATGTAAGCCATCAGTGTTGCACTAATACATGGAAAAGAATCTCCTATTACATGTCTTTTTCCAATATCTGTTCCTTTAGAGCGTTAAGTTTTTTAAGGCTTACATCCGTATTCTATACGCTTAGGCGTTTTTTAATACTAATATTTATTTTTTTACTTGTTCCAGCAAGAAGGACAAAGAAAAGAATATAGTAATCACCTTAAAATAACTGCCATAAGAGTTATAAAAATAAAATAACTGCCATAAAATTGAAAATCGGTTCTTTGGTTCGATCTCTAAATGAAAGTAAAATTTTCCCAACAATAAGAACAACAACAATTGTAGTCACCTTAAAATAACTGTTATAAGAGAGCCTTTTTAATACTCAATTTTTAGCTATAAAAATTGAAAATCGGTTCTTTGGTTCGATCTCTAGGTGAGAGCAAAATTTCCCCAACAAGAAGAACAACAACAATAATTGTAGTCGCATTAAAATAGCGCTTAAAATGCCCTAGGCATTCTTCATACTTACGTTTTAAGCTACGTTTTAAACTTGAGCATCGGTTCATTGGTTCGATCTCCAGGTATAGTACAACTGTTACGAGCCAGGATTTGGGTTAATCATCCACATCGAGGTAAAAGCCATGAAATTTGATAAACAAGTCAATTCTTAACTTAAAAATCGAATTAGCTATGCAAACCCTCGAAATACCCCCTAAGGCACCTTCCTGTGCTCCCACCACATTCATTGACCAACAAATTCGTGCTAAACATGAATTGGTGCACAAGTTATTCTTAGTAGTACAAATCGACGTAGAATTTGTTGGTCATCAGCCTCATGGTGAGGACACAGGCAGGCACTGGGGAACCTTGGGTGTATCTCATGGGGTTCCGAATGTAGTTCGATTTCTACTGCTGGAATTCATGTTTTTAGTACGTTCAGCAACATTTGTTGGTCATTGATGTTTCATGGGGGTGCACGGGGGGGGGGAGCTAGGGGAGGCTTTGGTGGTACTTCATGGGGATCCATGGCTTGTTCGATTTCTACTGCTAGGAATGATTGGTGTACCTCATTGCATGCATTTAGTTACGATCAACAAGAATTTTTCAGGCAGCAGCCTCATGGAGCGGGAATGGAGGATGGGGAGGGGGGGGGGGGCAAGAAAGTGCTGAGGGGCCTTGGAGGATTTCACGAGAGTTCCATAGCTCGTTTGATTTGTACTGCTAACAATGAATATTATCGTATACCAAATTTCATTCGTTCAGCACTATCTGCAAGAATTTGTTGGTCAGGCCTCAGAGAGGGGGCACAGGGGGGAGGGGCATTGAGGTGCCTTGGTGAGTATGTCGAGGAGTTCCATAGCTAGTTCGATTTGTAATGCTGTGAATGACTTGTGTCCAACTTTCATGTTTTTAACTCAATCCACAATAATTTTGTTGGTAAGCCTCAGGGAGGGGGAAGAGCCTGGGGAGGGGAAGCCTTGGGGATATTTTATGGGGGTCCCATGGCCAGGCTTCAGAGAGGGGGGGGTCGCTGCGGCCCTTTGGAGGTGTATCATGGGGGTTCTATGGCTGATTCGATTTATGGTGCTAAGCATGACTTGTGTACGAAATTTCATGTCTTTAGCTTGGTCTACTAGAATTTATTGCCCAAGCCTCTGGGAGGGGGCACAGGGTGGGGGAAGCGCTGGGGCCCTCGGGGTTATTTCGATTTGTGGGGGTGTGGTTCGATTTGTACTGCTAATAAAGACTTGTTTACCAAATTTCATGTTTTTACTCGATTTTCAAAAATGTGTTACTCCACATTAATGATTTCTGCCCAGTGCTCAACAGTAATAAATGCTCGGCCTACAAGAATACTGCAGTCACATTAAAATCGCATTGAAAAGATCCTGGTCATTGTTAATACCTACATTTTAAGATACAAAAATTGAAAATCGGTTCATTGGTTCGATCTCTAAGTGAGAACAAAATTTCGAGGCTATTTGGCTTTCCGTCACAAGGATATTGTAGTTACATTAAAATAACATGCAAAAGGTCCTAGACCTGGTACACACCTACGTTTTAAGCTATAAACCTTGAGAATCGGTTCAGCGGCCGAGGTGACGGCAAAGAGTCCCAACAACAACAAGAAATGACCATACTGTGGACGCCGAACGGTTCGATTGTTGTCATTAAAATTTGTAATGCAGTGAAATAGTTACGACACGACCCCAAATACCGAATTTCGTTATTCTATGTCTATTCCGGGCGATACTTATAGGTGTTCAAAGTTTGATGTTTAACATGGAAGTGCATGCCGACTGCTACCGCGGACTGCTACCGCGGCTCTTGATACGCATAAACTTTTAAACATTACTGGAGGTCACTTACCTGGTAATGGATTCGGGGAAAACCAGACGTTCCCAAGTATTCTGTCAAACGCAAAGTGAAGTGGTGGTCAGTGTAGCAGGGAATTGTGTCACCAACTTGGTCGATCTGAATGTGACTACTTGATGGTGAATACCACGGTTGAATGTAAATACTCTCCTCTGGCTGTTTGACAAGTTGTTCTAAATAACCCCACTCATCTAGTATAGCGATTTTCTGGTAGCCCTTTTTTGATTTAGCCTGCAATGACAAACTAGTTGTAGTTACAGAAACTGAAAATAATCTTAGAAAGAAGCGGAAAGACAGTTTCCTGAAGCACAATGCGACTTATGCAAATATGGTAGAGTCTCGAACAATGGTTATAAATTGTGGAAAAAATTTTGGAAATGCATAAGTTAAAAGCATTTCCCTTCTACACAAAAAACGTGGAAAATGCTCTGGAAAATTATTATGCTTATTTGTCTATACAATAACAAAAAAAAAACTTACAAAATGTATCATTGCAACATACATTTTACACACGACACCCCATTCTACTAACAAATATGAACGACTTGGTCAAGTTAGTCCATTCCTGTCGTAGCTAACGGGGTACATCAAGGTGGAGCAACATCTTTTCAGCAAGGCTTCTGTATCAGTGCTTAACTACATCATAGATGTATGACAGGATAACAAACTGCTTACAACCCAAACGTTTTCAACACAAAATCACATTCTACACAAAACCACCATGCGCCTTGTATCTTATTCATTCAACCTAACATTATACGTTACTGAGCTACTTCCTCATTCCCAAGCTTATATTTAAAGTGTTGGCATAACTGTTGGTTGCGGGCTTTGGGGTTCAATTATGGATTTGCATTGTCCCCAAAGCAACTCATTTGCAAGACTATGATAAATTATTTAAACCCTATAACGTCACAAAATCCCCGCATCTGACGTCACACGGACTCCTTAGGTAGATGGATTCTGTAGAAAATCGATACTCTGTCATTTATACGACATTGTATCAGTTGTCTTCACATTCCATATTCATCACTGCTTTCAGTTTTCCCTGAAGTACAATGTGGGCCAGCGGTTTCATGTTTGTTTTAGTCATTTCAGTTTTGCAAGTACACTTAATTCGTTTGAAGTGCAACGGCTTATTCGACATCTTTTTAGATTATTATTATATTATTACTATTATTATTATTATTATTAATATTAATACACATTTAACAAATTAGAAAAATATGTTACATTTTCAAAGCAAACACGAATTAAAATTTCAATTAATAGATAAACTTACAAAAAAGTTATAAAACTTAATAAAACTAACACTACTAACAATCAATAAATTGTATATATTATATATTCATGCATGCATCTATTTATTAAACAAATATTGTATTATATGTTCTGTATTATTTGTATTATGTTAATATTGTAACTCACACAAGTTATTCATTTAACTTCGAGCAATGTAAGCAACAAACTTATTATTATTATTATTATTATTATTATTATTATTATTTATGTTATATACAAATGACTTAAAAGAAATCAATTGGAATACACATTTAACGATTTATGCAGACGGTATTTTCATGTTATCAGTACTTGAAAAAAAACATAGTATGGTGAAGGATTTACGAAAAGACTTCAATAAAATATGCAATTATTTATGCCAATAAGACTTTACGTATGGAGACAGGTATAAAAGTGCACCATAATGATTATTTAATGACTAATTATGACTTCAAACAAATTGTGACTGTAAATACCTAAAACAAAATACTTAAAACTTGACATTGATACTTACTGGAAATTTTTACAGCACATTGAGGATTTAAAAATAAAATTCAAAGAAATATACCAATGCTACATAAAATGAGATATTTTAGATATGCACACTAAGAAATTATTATGTGAAACTTATATCTAGACACACGCTAGTGTGTCGCGCCAAGTTAGGCAACAATCATCACAACAAACATCACATCAGTTCAATTGTCGAGGTTGTAAACCATTGTAGCGCGGCGCCATAGCGTCAGTGTCTTATATCTTGAAGCATAGTTGGGCACATTTCAGGTACTTGGGGAAAAATAATAATGCGGTACAAAAGCTTAAATTGTGTTGAAATCGAGAGCAATGACCCACCTGACAAAAATTAACTCGTGTAGGAATGCCAGCTAAGCAGCTTTCGATGCAAAATCTGACCCTCAATAACGTTGTAAATGTGTTAACTAGCTAGCTAGCTAGCTAATTCGCTCATCCCCATGTTAAATCCCATAGGGTGATTATTCATCAATACCGAGATAACGGGGAGGCTTCCACCTATGAAATTGGACGAATGGGTGCAGTACAATACGAACTGCATACTTTTTATGGTTTGGAGCCTGGGGGCATAACAGGGATGTCGTGGGAGGGCATGTCAGTACGAAACTATTGTTATAACCATTGTTAGTATTGTCGGCATCGTCTCTCATTGGACGGCCAAAGTTCGGACAATGAGAACGTGGATACTGACGTACGTGCCTAGACACACACTAGTGCATCACGATAAATCTAAACAACGTTGCAAAGAAATAATTGTATTCACGTTCAATTCACGAAAAATAAACCAACTGTAAAAACAAAGCAAAATAAACAAAGCCAAAAACTGGTAAAGAGGCCACTAAGTTGAGAGTGGTTCGGCCCTTCAAAGGAGAGATATGAACACACCAAAACTAACTAAATATTGTAATACAAATTACAACAAAATTAAAACCAAACCAAACCAAAAACCCATACAAGAGGTGACTAAGTTGGGAATGGTTCGCCTATAGGCAAAAGGTAGCGAATTGTTGAAAACCAATTTCTTGTTGACGTGGCACTTTATAGTACCCATGTGCACAGTAGTGGAGTTGACCCAATACACAATTAAAAAAAAAGGAGTGATATCATATCAAAAACCAAAATTGGAAAAAGGGGCCGCCAAGTTCCGAATGGTTCGGCCCTTCAAAGGAGTGATATCAACACACCAAAACATTCGCCAACTTAATCGCACCGAATAATACTTTGGATGTTAAATGAAAACTTGAACATTGCTACAGAAAGTGGCGGCCCCTTTTACCAGTTTTGGTTTTTGATATGATTATGGCTAACGTGAGGTACGTTTTAACCATTTATGCAACAATATATAGAGCTAATTGAACGTTTACAAAAAGTGTTAAATAAAGCGGTTAAAATTCTTTTTAATAACATTAGAATTAAAAAGAGTACAATGGAAATATAAATGAAAATAAACTCATGACTTTAGAAATGTTAATGGTGTTACTATAATAGTGCTAAATTGCACGAAAAAAGGTTGGCAAGCAATTAATGAGAAGTGTAAGATACAATAATAATTAAATAAAGAATTAAATAATTAGTTAAGGATGCTTTCATACAGAAATTCCTATGTGAAACGTGGGATGAGCTACCTAATCCTAAAAGTATTTAATAAAATTAGCAGTAGAAGTAAGGAACTTGGATTTTAACTTAGGAAAGAAATAAAAAATTGGTTTTTAAAATATGGCTTTATTTTAGTCTTTTAGTATCGGAAAACTGTGTATTGTAGTTTATAATAATATTATAGTTTATAATCTAGTGTAGTTTGCAAACACCTTCTGATTTTTACCATGTGTTGTATTTTGGTAACAAGATAATACAAACCCTTTGGTTTCGAGAAAAGTGTGGAATTATTAGTATTATTATTATTAATTATTGTTATTATTATTATTATTATTATTATTATTATTATTATTATTATAACTTACATGAGGATTTCAACATACTAAATTGTTGGTTGATAAAAAATGATATGTACATAAGCACTGATAAAACGTTTTACATGGAGATTAGAGTTCCTAAAATGACTAAAAATGAAAATACTAAAATTTTTGTGCATGAAAAGGACTGTGAGTATATGTTCAATAATAAAATCAGTTCAAATTGTGAAAACACGTGTACTATTCTAGAAACTAAGAGAAATACAAAGTATTTAGGTATAACCATTGACTTAGATTGGAATTTTAAAATACACATAAAAATGCTGATAAATAAACTTAGATTTCTGTTGTAAAAGATTTATCAAATAAGGTCCATACTAGATGATAAAAAAAAATTATTTATAGTGCATGGATAGAAAGTCAGTTATGATATGGAATTGAAATTTATGGCTTTGTGTCAGAGTACATAATAAACAGATTACAAACACTGCAGAATAAATTTGTAAAAACATTATTTGGAAATAACAGAAACAACACAGAAGAGTTATATAAAAAAAATGAAATTTTGACAATACTAAAATTAAGAGACGAAATAGTTATAATTAAAAATTATTTTACAAATAACCACAAAAACTACAATTCAGCAAAATGTGAACGATTAAGAAGACCAACAAATAAATTTAAAGTACCGCAAAGGATAAATAAATACGGTAGAAGGAATAAACAGTATTATGTGCCTGTGATTTTTAACTAATTACCGGATAAAATGTTAATTCATTTTAGTATCATGAATTTAAAACCACAACTAAATACATTTCTGTCACATTTAGGTTTAAGTTAGTTGAATGACGTAATTTAACTTTGCAATTATTAAGAAATTTGTTATAAATAATTACATTATGTTGAAGAAGAATAGTATTTTATCTCTTAATATAGGGTTTTGTAAAATACTGTTCAGGAATACATTATTTATTACAAAATGTATTTATTCATTTATTTATTTTTTGTGTATTAATGTTTGCTTCTCACACAAGTCCGGATGGACTTCGAGACTGTATAAGCAATAAAGTATTATTATTATTATTATTATTATTATTATTATTATTATTATTATTA
>JAHWFP010225638.1:14337-40179 GCA_023313725.1 Lithobius niger
ATTATTATTATTATTATTATTATTATTACAAATCCTGCCTAGATTTTCTGTTAGTCAAAGTAAAAAAAATGTTTGCAAAGGATATGTTGTTACGCTGAAGCCAGCAGACCACTGTTACATGGCTATGGAAATGTCGTGTAACAAAAAAGTTAAACACGAGAGCTGTAACTATATAAAAAAAAGAAAAATGAAACTCAGTAAAGATAAAATTATTTTAGAACTTAAAAATTATAACTTGAATTTTTTAAAAGAACATGAATAATCCGATTGAAATATAAGACGTGATTAAAAAGATTATCCTGGATATCTACAAAAAAAACGGCAAAACCAAAAAAAACTTTTGAGAAAATAAAGAATGAAATGCCGAGAAACGAGTGGATGAACGACAATCATCTAAAGCAAATTAATGAATATAATAAGGCTAAAATTGACGTTAAAACGAAATTCTGAACGTTAAACAAGAATACTACGAAAACTATTTTTTTAAAACACATGCGAAAGACAGCAAAAAAATGGGAGAAAATAAATCAGATAAGTGGAAATAGGCTGAATAAGGTGGA
The DNA here is from genome assembly GCA_023313725.1 of Lithobius niger. Classification (NCBI taxonomy): domain Eukaryota; kingdom Metazoa; phylum Arthropoda; class Chilopoda; order Lithobiomorpha; family Lithobiidae; genus Lithobius; species Lithobius niger. Next base: position 14,898 of record JAHWFP010225638.1, read on the forward strand.
TATTGACGAAAACATAAAGACAAATAAATAAAAATAAAAATTCGTCACATAGTCTGGTCAGGAACCGGAAGGGTAGTGAGCCGCTTTCCCCCGGGCCTAATCTAAAACTCCTATTTAATTCGGTCTGACCAGGAACTAATGTAGGAGGTCTCCGCAGAGCGACTCGCGGTAGATCTGTACACTATTTCTCCCAACAATTTCTGAGCTTAGGGCATTCCAAATCCTGACGACTCGAAGCGGAAAAAAATGCTTCCTACAATTAGTTTTAGACTCCTGTATTGCAGGTTTACAGGGATGGCCTCGAGTGAAGTATACCAAAGCAGCAAAATAAAAAAAACGGAAGATCGATTCACGTGAGACCATGGGGAATCTTTTACGTTAGGACCTAGTTTGACCTAATCCTACGTAGCTCCAGAAGTTCCAACCCACATCTGGAAAGCCTTTCCGTGTGGCAAAGGTCTCGTAATTCTCGAAGTCTTTTGGTGAATTTACGCTGGACTGACTCCAACAGGTCAATATCCTTCGCTAGATAAGGAGACCAAACAGGTACTGCATATTACAAAATGGGGCGAATGAAGCCTTTAAATACCCAAATTGTCGTTTTCAGATTTCCAGAAATAAAGCATCTGTTGACTGCAGCCAAATGTTTAAATGCCATTGTACAGATCTTTTGGCAATGAAGGGATAACTTCAGATCAGATGTAAACCAAATGCCAAGGTCCTTTACTTCATAAACTTATGGTAGGACAGCATTTTCAAGAAAGTAGTGATGGTGGTCATTCGAGTTTCCAGCATGGAACCAAAAGTGGCATTTGCCAATTTCCGGACCACGTCTTGACTTGCAAGATTTCTTCTGCCAAAGCCAAAAATTGGCCCGAACAAGAATTTTCTGCCCCAATTTTTATGTCGTCGGCAAATTTAAAACTAGGTGTTATCAAATGCCATCTTCAAGTCATTTATATAAATAATGAACAATAGGGGACCAAGCATCGAACCCTGTGGGACCTGGCAGTATATCATTTCTCGTGAGGAATGTACATTCTCGACAACCATCTGCTGTGAACGATTTCGGAGGAATGCCTCAAGCCATATCCAGAGTTCCACTGATATCACAACTGCTAACCTTCATCATTAGTTCATGGTGGATTACCAACTCAAATGCCTTCTTGTAGTCGAAGTAAATCATATCGCTCGGCACCCACACATCAGCAGCAAAAGACCAACTATCTAACACCATTAATAGGTGGTGAGACGCAGACCTGCCAGGCATAACGCCAAACTGATTTCAGTCAATAATAGAATATTTTTCCAGAAATAACATGATTGTATCACAAATAACTGACTCCATAACCCTACTAATCACACATGTAAGGGAAATTGGTCGGTAATTTGTAGGGTCCGAAGGAGAACCCTTTTTAAATACAGGAACCACAAGTGCAGTGCTCCAAATTGAAGGCAGCCTTCCCTTTTCAAATGACCTAGTAAACAACCTAGATACCGGAACGCATATCTGTATGCTAATTTGTTTAAGGAGGTACGCTGACATGCTGTGTGGACCACAAGAAACGTAGGCTTAAGATTACCTATAGCTTTTTCTTCTCCGAAAAAAACACGTTGCACTGATCCTGAGGTTTTCTGTTTGAGGTAGAGGAGTACACTGATTACCATCATCCGTAATGGAATTCGATGCAAAAATAGAGCTTAGGGCCTCTGCCTTGCTAAGATGGTCAGTAAGGAATATATTTCCCAATTGAAATGGTGGAAGTGATCTGAAAGTTTTGTTTTCTGTTTATAAAATCTAAATAGTGCAGCTCTGTCCCCAGAGCAAATTGTTTTTTCTTCGAAAGCCTTAAACCTTGACTCTACAGTGTCAGAATAAATCCTGCGTTCGACGTTAATAGTTAGTTAGATTTACACAAGGGGGTTTCCTTAATAAACTTTCCAGAGCTTTAGTTTACGCTGTTGAATTTTAATAATATGTTTCGGTAACTTAGTTAGACTAGGTGAATATTTTGGTTTCTCCTTACGCAGTCCGATATGGTTTTTAAGTACATCTTGGGAACAAGACCAGGCCTGTTCAATACCTGGGTGTGTTTGGAAAACAAGTTCCTCCCAATAACATCAGTTATCGAGTTCCTGAGTTTCAGAGCTTAAACCTGCCGATTTTATACAATTAATAGAAGAATTTACCCTAAAGGATAGACTACAGTGGCCACTTCTACCAAAATGGTCACCGACGAACACGTGGTAGACTACATGATCCTCCTGTGTAAAAACAAGACCTAGAATATTAATGTGCCTCTCGTAGGTTTGTTTGTCTACAAGTTGGGTAAGACCGAGTGGAGCAATCCTGTCCAAGAAGAGCCTGTGATGGTAATCCTCAGCAGAATTTCGTTCCCAATCGACCGTGGAAAGGTTGAATCCCTGAGGATTATATTAGAATGCCCCAAGCTCATTGTACGTGAAATAAAATTACAGGTATTAAGAATACTTTCTTCGTCACAACTATCATGGAGGTAGCATAAGATAAAAGTAATTTTGAGGTTAGATACTCCAATCACCAACCCTTCTGATTTTGATGAGACATTTTCGAGTATGACAGGAAAACCAACACGCCTCCACCTCTACTCCCACGATCTCTTCTAAGTACCTCATAAGTGTTGAGCTCTACAAGCATTGTATCAGTGAACCCTTCGTAGAGCCAAATGTCTACCACAAAAACTAAATCATAAGAACCCTGCTTCACCAAACCTGCAAAAATTTTGACAATACTGCACGCATTTAGTAGAATGCAAAAAGGGTCTCCCCTAGCGCCAGTAGTATTATAAGAACTTACGGCGGAAATGTTGGAGATTTCCCCCATTTAAACACAAAAATTTTCATATGTTATGAGGAGTTTGATAAGTTCGTTCTGTAGGATTTCCTTGCCTCTGCTAGTTAAATGTACAATGTCACGAGCCAGTAGTGTGTAGTCGTTAAAAATTTTCCTATCAATACACACAAAATTGTAATTCCTGTGAATGCACATACTTCGTAACAATGAATTTATGTGGGCGACTTTCCTTGTCAAGATTATCCCTTCCAATTATCCCTTATCCCTTATCCCTTCCGATTATCCCTTCCAAGTCTTGGGAAAAGACCAATCACCGTAATTCCTGAGCCTGGCCAAGTCACTCTGACAGAAGCTGCCAAGTCCGTAATGTGTACTGTTATTCTATTAGGAGAGCCCGTTTCAATGTGGTTTGCTCCCACACAGATTATAAAAGAACTCACCTGCTGGCTTTCCTGCATGACTGATTTTAATTTCGAAGGCAAGTCCTTGGCCAGCATACCAGTGTTTTTGACTCGTGATGCATACTTCCTCGCAGATTTCTAACATTAGAATCTCCCAAGATAATGGTCTTCCCGGTCCATTTTTTACGTGTAATATTATGATTGGTCTTAATGGGCGCATTTGAGTTCTGATCACGATATCCGGTTACGTCTTCACAAGTTGGTCGAGTTAAGTGATGCTTGGTAGTCTGTCTCTCGAAGTTTTTTTGAAGACTAAGCGTAGTCACGTTTGGTGAATGGCCTCGCGGTGAACTTGATCCATGATGAGCAGCAAGATATTTCCCATTTGTTTAGTTTATACCTGGTTTGACTTGCGGATTGGGTCTGCTAGCCTTCCTGTTTGTTCTACCTCTTCTAACTGTGACATTTTTTTTTAGTTTCGAAGGTGATATTTCAGGCAGAGATCTCTTTTCTTCCTCCTTCAGTCATACCCAGCTTGCGTGCCGTTGTGCCATACGTTGTCCACATGCACAGATAGCAGTGATACACCGTGCGAGTCCGAAATATTATTTTTTTTGAAAATAAGCTGCATAAGATGGATATTGACGAAAACATAAAAAGAAATTTTAAGGAAGATTTAAAAACCATTCGTGATAGATTCTCCACGCATTATGAAAAACAAATACCTGAATTAAAACATGTCATGAAACTTGAAAAACATGTCATGAAACGAATAGCAATTACAGGATTTTTAAAAAAGAGAAAGAATTATTGCCAATACTATGGGTTTTTTTTTTGAAGCAATTGAGAATGAAGTCTTAAATATCATCAACAAAATGAAAACCAAAAAATCCTGTGGTTTCGACGGATTTCTAATGGACTTTTTTTAAGAAACCAAGGATAACACTTGTGCTTTCATGACAATTCTAATAAATAGCTTAATTATAATGGCAATCTGGCCAGACAAACTTTAAAAAACAAATAATCTCACCAGTTTTTTAAAAAAGGAGATGTTGTGCGAGAATAATTACAATCTCACTGCTACCAGTCCGTAACAAAATTATTGAAAAATTCTTTGCAAATAGAATCCAAAGATTTCTTTAAAATTTTAACATTATACATATGAATCAGTATGGATATAGAAAGGGTATGGGCCCAACTGAAAAACTTACACATATCTACAACTATGTGACCAGGGCGTTAAATGATAGTAAATGTGTAGGTGCCATTATGTTCCCCCTTAAAAAAGCTTTTGATAGACTTGAAAATTCAATTTTACTGGAAAAAATGACTAAAAAATGGAATTCGGAGAAATATGTTACATATTTTAAATAGTTATCTTACTGGCAGAACTAGTTGCATTAAAATTGATGATAAAGTAAGCAATTGGGAAGAAGTAAGTTTTGGTGTACTGCAGGGATTAGTCTTGGGATCTATACTCTTCATTATTTATATAAATGACATTATGGACCTACACTGAAACACACAACGTATACTTTATGCAGACAACATTTTCATGATATCGATAAATTATGACAGGAAGGAAATGATCAAAAAATTACAGTGTGACAATCACTCCTTGAATGGTTATCCGGAGAAAATGACGTAATACTAAACCACAAAAAAAAACGTTCTTTTTACCTATTGCAACTTCACATATGGAAATTGGAAATGACGAAATTAGGACTTGCCAAAAAAATTGCAGGTCTGAGCGAGAATGTAAATACTACGCTAAATTTTTTTTTAAAAACCTACACATGCTGGTTATTTGGGATTAGAATAGAATAGAAACTGGAAACGTGCATTAAATATTAATCATATTGTTAAAAAAATAATTAGAAGAATGATACCAACACTATATAAATTAAAAACAATACTTGATAAGAAAAATTTAAAAAACACCAAATAACCAGCATGTGTAGGTTTTTTTTTTTTTTAAATTTGCGTAGTATTTACATTAATTTATTTTACATTTATTTTAAATTAAAAAAATAATAATTATAGTCCTTCAAACATTTCAACAAAATACCTTGTGAGCTAAGGCATATGAACAATCCACATAAAATTTAAAAATGGTTACTAATAGACTAGATTTATTTATACATTTCATTTCACTGTGATTTATTAATGTTTGAAGGACTATAATTATTATTTTTTTAATTTAAAATAAATTTTGAAATCTCATGCAAAACATAACAATATGTACATATGTAAAACATTCTTGTTTGCTAACACATACAAATCCATCTTAGGATTTTGTACCTGTACGTGTTATTGTAACAAGTACAAGAATAAAGTAGATTATTATTATTACCGTTTAATAACAAAATGAAATGAAATGAAATAAAACATAATCAAAATGAACTGGAACAATACGTATGAAACAAAAACATTTTTATCTAGGGAATAGATAAAGTAAAAAAAAAAAAAGATCGAAACAATACACGGGCTAGTTGACACTCTGAAATTGACGGATATGCTGATTGAAACATTGACAAAGCACAGAGAGTATCACCAAAAATGAGACAAATCTGGCACAGTGACAATACAATTTAAGTGTAGTTGAAGAAAAAACTATGTACTGTAAGTAAAAATAAGATACATTAATGAACACACAACACCTTCATACAAAAGTCTATTATGGAAGACGAAGCAAGAATTAAAGCAACACTACAAATCATTTGGTTCAGTGAAGGGAAAATGCAACTTAAAAAAATGAAAAATACAAACAAGCATATACAATGAAAAGTGTAGAAGACCTTAAAAAGCTGGAAAAAAAACCAACTGCAGAAGAATGTTGGGGAGGCAGAAGATATTGTCGGATCAAAATAAAAAAAATACAGAGGTAATAACTATCATACAAGGTAGGTTTTGCGTGGTATTGAGTTTTGAAAAAAAAAATATAAATAAAATTTAAAATATGGTTTTTACTCAAAAATTTGTCATTTTTCATAATTTTCAAAGGTGTTATCGGTAACAAAGAAGGCCACAAAAGGAGCAGCTTTATGAATTTAACAATAATGTGTATGGTAACTTTGATGATTTTAAGAGTCCATCTACATTAATTAGTAACTTCTTTTGAGTTTGAGATTTTAGTATCTGGGCTACAAAGCATCCCGCAATGCATCCTTTAGAAAGGTATCAAATTTACAGGGCACTGTGATTCGTTTGAGCTCGGCAATATACGAGGCAATGCTCTCACCTGGAGCATGGTCTATATTCTGAAACGCGACCATATCGCCAATAAAACTGAGGACTGGATCAAGGTTAACTTTTAACAGTGAATCAACCTCCAAAAGCATTCTGTCAACTGGCATATCCGGTGAACACCAGTTGCAAAGCATTGCATAGGAATTTTACCTATTTTTGACAGTAAAATTTAGAATTGATTATCATCCAAACATCGAATGCTGCAACACGTAATTTGGCACGTTCGAAATAGAGACTTCAGAGGAGTTTGACCCCCGAGTTTTTTTGAGCATTCGAAGAAGCCTTCTACTACTTAGTCCTTAGAACTACTTAGAACTACGAAAACTCAAGGTATCACTCAAGGTATCACTCAAGGTATCACTCAAGGTATCACTCAATGTGTTCAAATTACAACTGTTATCTATGATAGGTACAACAGCAGTCTCTTAACTTAGCTTATAAATTAACCCTCACTTCTTAACAACTACGTTTTAACAAAATTAGTTTTAACAATTAGTTCAAACAATTAGTTTTAACAAGTACGTAGTTTAACTACCTTTTTCAACTTCAAACCTTTCCTGAATCAATACGCTAAGTTGTTTGAAACAGTTTATAACCAACAGGGTGTTTTACCGTTTTCGCTGCCTCCTGTTAATATGAATTCGATACGAATTATCTCCCTCTGAAAGAATTACACTTAATTTCTTCCCGTGGAAGAAAACATATATTATTAACTCACATAATAACTCGTAGGTTCTCGATGCCTGTAACATACCAGATCTGTGCCTAATAATACTTGATGGGATTCAAAAACGTGGCTATGAATGAAGGCAATGCTCAATGGATGTCTTCCCCCCAAACAGTCTTAAACTTGCCATGGGGTAAAGTACCTACTCTAATTTGTTGGTAAATAATGCCAAAGATGTCCTATAAATCGCCCAAAGGAGTGGTAGGACACTGTGCTCAAGGACTTAGGCCTGCTACACACCTGCTATCTACCACAGCATAGTAATTTTACAAATAACTTGAAGGAATACTAAACCCTCTAACTATATTTTTTTTTATAGTTAGTTTAGATACCTACTGGAATTAATGTTGAGATGCATCCGACATCAATAGGTATTAGTGCTTAAGCAAATGTCTGCTTTAAGCAAATGACGCATGCTTAACTTCCAATCACTGGAGAAAATCCCGTTTTCAATCGCGCGTAGTGACTTCATTTTTCTTCACGCATTCCATGCTGTCTCCCTCACCTACGCAGAATACAGTCAGTGGGCCTTGGCTCTGGCATGATGGTGGCGTTTTTGGCTCCTGTTTATGGACTAATTTATGGTGTTTATGGATCTATGTGGACCCAGTGAGAGTTCAGGTTTGTTCCATGAATGTTCAGTGGTCATCTAGGAAGTGTTGAGGTCTGTACCTGATCTGGTTCGAAAGTTATTACTATTTGAATTTCGTGCGTTTCTGGATGGAATTTTCCTTGCTGGTGGCTGCCATCTTGTTGTTTTGGTCAAGAAATTGTATTGGGTAATATAAATGTCTGGTGGGTAATACAAATTTGCTGGTTCAAGTGGATAATATTGATGGCTTAGGTCGAGATTTTTTCTATCCCAATTTCGGTTTGTGGTGTGGCTTTGGGACTTCACGAACTAATCCCTCTCAAGATTTTCAATTTTAGGCAACTTTTCATCACTTTATTTGGATTTTTTCTACATTTTTCTGAAACCTAAAACCATTGACCAGTCATTGTTGTGTTAGGTTTATTTTGCAAACTATTGAAATTAATCCCGACTTTTCTAAATTCTGGACCTTCATAGATTATCAACCATCTTGAACTAGTAGATTAACATCTACATTGGGACTAACCACTTAAGTGTTGTAGGCTAAAACAAATTTTTTTTCTTTGATTTTACACATCTTTTGGTATTTTTTCTCATGGCTTCCTTAAATTTAGATTTCAGGCCCCCTTTTCTCCCAAATTTCTTTTAGTTTTTGAATCCCAAATGGATGGTGGCTGTTCCTCATCTCCTATTTGTAAATCTCCTGCAAGGCCTACTTTCACTTCAGGGTTGGTCTTCGATAATCAACCTTCGATTGGTAGTACAGATGTTATTGGATTCCAGTCAGTTCTTGCAAAACTTAAAAAACAGATCTTTGACGAGTTCGAGGGCAATACAATTTTTTTAACAAATACAACATGGTGTCAGGGATTCCCTGGAAGACATTGCAAATATATTTTGTAGGACTGTTACACTACTGAAGTAACCAGAATTTTCTGTCTGTAAGTCTTATGCCGAATCAACTCTGTTGAATAAATTTAGGTCTCCTACAGGTGTCGGAACAGATCTATCTTTTGTAAATGGCGATTAACCTCTTTCTCAAGGCAGTAGTAATTGTCATTTCTCTGTACGAAGCAATGCTCCTCTAAATGTGTGTGCTTCCTCTTCTGAGACCGTGCTTGAAGGCTTGAAATCTGGTCCACGTGTCACCCGGCATCGCACCATTCTTAGATCCAGCAATTCCGACTCTTTAGTCTGTTGTCGATTCATTCAGGACTAAGCAAGAACTTTTTGATTCTCTGCCTGATTCTGTGTTACAGGGCCCTTTGAAGCAAGTTAAGGAACTAAAGAAAAGTGGGATACTGGTCGAGTGTAACAATACCGATCAGTTGCTTATACTTGAAAGTAAACTTCCCAACTCTAAAACTCTTTCTGTTAACCATATTCGAACAAGGAAACCCACTATTACGTTTTGTGGCATTGACACCAACTATGATGCCGACAAGTTAAGAGAAGACTTTATCGAACAAAACCGGGAGCTTCTTAAGCCACTTGGTGAGAACTTTATTTTCAAATTTGTTGTCAAACGTAAATGTCGAAATAAAGCTCGAGTTAACTTGATTGTCGAGGTATCCACTGCTGTGCTAAAGTTGTTTTTAACCCAAAAAGAGTGGTTTCTGAATTATGCTAAAGTTAAGATTGAAGAATTTTTCCGATTATTCGTTGCTTTTGTTGCCAATCGTTTGGCCATAAAGTGAAGGAGTGCGCCGGTGATTTAAAATGCCCGAAGTGTGGTGAATACCATTTTTTGCCTGAGTGCATATATAACATTGCTAAACGCCATAACTGTACGGCAAGGTCATCTCAGAATATTGACCACCTGGCCTCCAGTTTTTGTTGCCAAATCCTTGTGAGTCCGTTAAGACAGTGTCGTGACTGAACTAATTACGATGACTGTTATTTTTCGTGAAGGACCTTTGCAGTGATATTACTTTTTATCATCTTCTGTATCCATGTTTCTTGCTTTGACGTTGTTCAAATAATTCCTGAGGCATTATTTTTGTGTGTTGTTCTTCCATTGTGTTGCAGATTTTCTTTTCATTCTTTTCATTTGCTGTGCATTGTTTTGTACCCAATTCCAAAATTTCCTTCTTCTTGAGTTGGCTTTTATTACGTCCTTTTTCACTGTGTATTAATCTCTTGTGTTTTGGGTGTGCATTTTTCTTTTGATTACTTTATTCGCTTCGGTTTTTAATCGAGTAACATAGATAATGTCTTTCATTTGCTAAAAAATTTTGTTTTGGACCATTTTTCTTTGGGCAATCTTTTATCTGCTTTGGTCTTGCTTTAACTTTCTTTGGGTTGAACATTTAATTGTGTGGACATTCTGTCTAGTCTTTTCCATTATGCGTTATTTTTTGGCATTTTGTTTTTCTCTTTAAAGGTTTCAAACTGTTTTGTTGTGTTTGTTAACCACTGTTTGAAAACTGCGCCCAGTCAGGCCATAAATTTCCTGCAGTCCTTCTGTATTTTAACTAGTTTTATAAAGTTTTCTAACCCGTTCACCACCCCAGTGGTTTTCGATTGGGCATGGCCCTTGGCAATTTTGTTTTGGACCATTTTTCTTCAAACGACTTTTTATCTACATCAAGTTTAGTCTAGCTTAAACTTTGTTTATGACTATTTCATTGTGTGGGCCAATCTGTCAGGTCTTTTATTTCACCATTTTGTGGTATTTTGACATTTACTTTTCTGTTTTAAGGTTTGACGCTGACGTGTTTTTCTGGTAAGCACTGTTAGGAACTTCTCCCAGCCAGGATTTAATTTTCCTGCCTTCTATCTGCATTTTAACTAGTTCTTACAAAGTTTTTACTAACCCCTTCACCACCTTGGTGGTTTTCGGTTGGGCACGGCCTTCGGCAGTTTTACGTGCCAGGGCATTTGTTGGCTTCATGGCTTAGGCTGGGCAAGCGTCAGATTTGTCGCCTCACCTACGCAGGTCCTAAAAACAAAACAGCGTTGCCCGGGACTATCGCAGCTTGGTGCGGCACAAAGGGAAGGGAATGACCCTGTCCCAACTAGCTCTAAGAAAAATGACGTCACAGTAACTCCATGGTACTAGCTCATGCTGTTTCTCATCAGGATAGGTGGCTTAAAAGTAGCAGGTGTTTTTATTTATTTCTATGTTATTACCAAGGTAAGCGAGATTTTTTTAAGTCTGAAAAGAGTTTTTAGGGTCTTAGCTAACAAGAAAAAAATTTGAAAAAATTAGGGTTTAGCATTCCTTTAAAACGGTGCCCAAAAACTTTTGTATTTTGGGACAAGCACGATTGAAAAAAATTTAAGTAATCTAAGTTGGCTTTAAGTTAATCCATCGTCGGCATTGTTAGATTCAGGGTGGACATGCTCTAATGAATACCTAGAGAAAAGAATCCACAATTCGTTAGTTGGATGGTCAAGTGAACTGCAGCACGAGAGCACTCGTGCTGTGCCATTTTATTTGTTAAGACTTGGCGTCAATAGAATAATCAGCTACCATTGTTCATAGGATACCAATAGAAAAATTAGCTGTCATTGTTAATAGGACATCAATAGGACTTCATATGAACAAGACAAAACATACATCATAATCATGCCATCTATACACAGTGGTTAACAGAACTACGTTAGTGTGGTTATTAGCTCAATCTGTTTTGGGTTTACTTTCGTTAATTTCGCAAAAGCAAACTCAAAATTGTTTAGGATAGAACACAAAAATACACTCGGTACCAAAAGATCTAATAATGAAAGACAAACAAGGATTGATTGCTAAAACTTGTTTACTTTGTTGTTAAGTTTTATTCCACTTGGCTTACTTGGCCACTTGGCCACTTGGCCTTAATTTAAATGCGAATATTGAAAACAATATGGGCAAAACATTATTGAATTACTTCGGGTGCCTGAAATATAATCGTAGAGAACGGAAAAGAAAAGGCGAAATCATGGTCATGGACTCTAACAATAAAAGATCGTAGTCTAAGCTAATTTCATTTAAAGTGTTAATATCTCATGTTATCCTATTTCTATTACCCAATTAAAAGCAACTCAATCGCTAAAACTATTTATATCATCAACGATGCAAAGTTATACTTATCGCTGATGCTAGCAGCTAAGCTGGGCTGCTCTGGCAGCCGAACTCACGATCCCCTGAATCAAAAGCCACACTCGGCTTGGCTCAAAATGGTGGCTCGGACTCGGCAAATGGATGGACAAGCTCGAGACAACGACTGACTCACAACATGCTTTGTTTACCAAGAAATGCGGATGTCTGCGTTGCGTAAGATTTTCTTACAAAGTTTTGGGTGTGTAACCTGGCTAAAATACAGCTACAAGTTTCAACTTCTCAGTCCCTGCTGATCTTTTTAAGGTTCTATTTATGTCATTAAATAGCTTGACTTGCTTTTCAATTTTTAGTAATATTAAATATTCGTAGATCATGCACTTTTATTTGGATTAATAATTTTTGAACTATATTAACCTATCCAGGATATTATGCTTACATTAATAGGCAAGTACTGATTATTCTCAATTGTCTTAATTAGTGTAATTTGCCCAATTAAGTGTAAATGAATCGCTTAACAAATCTGCATACACTAAATTATATTGTTTAAAAAATAAACTTACTGTAACTTAAACAAGAGGACAATAATACAGGGTGTCGTATAAATCCCTTGAACACCCTCACAACTTTCGAAGAGGTTGAAAGGAAATAATGAAACCTTGGCAATGTAGGTTTGGTTAACGGATCTACCTTTTTGTACAATAGGCGTTATGCCTCCCCCCCCCCTTTCAGGAACCCCAGGGGCTCCAACTCAGAAATTTCCAATAGAATGTGGGTAGAGGAATACTTTATTTGAAAGGTCTTTATTAGGCGAGTAAAATGCCGCAATGATAGCTTCGATACGACGAGCCCATCCAAAATGGCAGCCGGTCAAGAATTTCCTCTGCATCCCTACGTCTTATTCAGGCTAAAGACGACGTAAAAAGACTTAGCTTGCAGCAAAATGTTTCGTTCAATTTAGTTGATTACGCCCACGTCATTTACAGTTTGAAACCCAGAGTGTGAGTCTCAGTCACCCTCCCCCCCGTGCCAGGGGGAACAGGGCATTGAAGCCCACACTCTTGGTTCAAACCGCAAAAGACGTGGTGGGTGTAATTCAACTAAACTGAACGACCTAATTTGCTGCCATAGTGCCATCTACGTCTCTTTACGATGTCTTTAGCCTGAATAAGACATAGGGATGCAGACGAAATTCTTAATGTTTGACTGGCTGCCATTTTGGATGGGCTCATCGTAACGAAGCTATCATTGCGGCATTTCCCTTGCCTAATGAAGACCTTTCAAATAAGGTATTCCTCTACCCGTCATTCCATTGGAAATTTCTGAGTTGGGGCTCCTGGGGCCCCCTAAGGGGGGGCAGGCATAATGCCTGTTGAAAAAAAAGGTAAATCCTTTAACCAAACCTACATTGCCAGAGTTTCACTATTTTCTTTCAACCTCTTCAAAAGTTGTGAGGCTGTTCTGGGACTTTTTGGGACACCCTGTATATTATGCATGGACTGAATTGCACCTGAGACATGGCATCGGAAATTATGGATTTGTTGCAGAATACCAAAAAAGACACATAAAAAAAAGGTACAATTTTGTTTGTTTAAACATGAATTTAAAAAAGGATCAGGATCAAAAAAAGTTTGGTCAACCTTGTTAATGCCTCTGAGGATCTTGTCGACCTCATACTGGTATGCAATATCCTCAGAGACCTTATCAGTTGATCTCCCGTTTTTTTGATCTTGCACCCCGTTCGATGCGGACCTGAGGACATGATTGGAAACTGGCTTTCCCTATTACACATTTGGACTGCTGTCGGAACTGTTTCTCAGTCCAGGTGGTCCCAATCTGGAATACCCTTAGCGAGGAGATTGTAGGTTCTGCTACCCTATCCGAGTTTGCCAGTTTCGCCGACTCCTACGAGAGGAGCACCTTGATAGATTTTTGAAGCAACCAGTACAGCCTCTGCAGCGGCACATATTTAAAACAATATGTAGGGAACAGTGTTAGTGGAATACTTGACCCCCTTCTGGACTCTTCCATGGATGTGATAAATAATATTGATAATAATAAAAAAAAAAACACATTAGGAACCAGGATTCGTATAAAAAGCATGGTACATTTGACGTAATTAAGTTTAGAAATTATGTATTTCTTAAAAACTATTTTTCCTATGTTAATTCTTTGGACAACAAATATTACAGATTCGTGGAAACACTCTGCAGTTAAAAATTACCAATGATCAGAAATAATTATGGCAGAAGAAATAGTGATAGTAGTCACTATTTCTTCTTCCATAATTGCTCTTCTTCCACGCACCTGAGATTTCATCTTCCACATCCTGAGATTTTTAATCATTTAACTAAACACTTGGGAGTAACAATGGTTACAGGGACAATCTTTAAAGCTAAATGATAGCTAGTTACTAGTGTTCGTATTGTTTTATTCCATTGTGGTATTATTTTTAATATATTATATACATAAGGAGTTAACTGACTTACGGCAATGCCGCTATTGAAATACTCTTACGTTGTGATACGTCACGGGCACTTGGAATAGCTGGCCTTGGCAGGGGTAAAACTTTGCCCTTCCAAACCCAAGGAAGGGAGGGGACTAGCTCCCGAACCAAATTTGTGGTGTGGAAACGTAGTAATAGGGGTGTTGGGGAGCTGAAAGCTCTTCAAAATTTGAAATAAACTGAAAATTAGGTATTTGTGTGAATTTTTAAAAATTCTATTAAGAACGTATCTTAACCCACAGTTGCGTAAATTAATTTCTGACTTTCTTTAAAGTCACTTAGGTTTGTCGTGGGATTAGAATTGATATTCTCTCGATTTGAAGGTAATGCCTTGGCCTTTTTCTGGGGCCCATGACAAAGCTCGCTGTGCATGATGGGATGCATGAGTGGCACCACACCATACAACTTAGGGTTAAAGTGGAAGTAAAGCAAACTATATTAAATATACCAAACAATTTTGGTTGATTTTTCTCAGTAATAATTCTTTCGTCCTTTAACAAGCAACATTGTGAGGTATGCACCATGCGAGTGAATAACCTAGTTACTAGATTCAGACAGTTTTGCACAGTTTTCCGTGTGGAAACTACCTGTTGTGCTGTGTTGTAATGTGTTTAAAAAAATCTAGAACTCACGTCAATATGAATAAATATTACATCTCTTGGCATGGCACCAACAGTGAAGGCAACAAAGCCTTGTTCATCCGAGATAATTTCCTTTCTTCCAAGCTGTCTTCTTTCACTAAATCTATATCCGGCAAAAACAGTAATTTCAATAGGTTCACGTGGTGCTGGCATTCCATCAGGTGTTGTTACGCTAACCTTCACGGAGAGGGAGAAAAAACGTAGTTTAAAATTAAAAATAATTTTTTCATATCCTAAAATACTTTCCACTAAATTTCAACGATTTTCGTTTCAAACATACGTTCCATGCTGAACGTCAACCCCAAGACTTTAAGAGAACATATTGGCTCCCCCAACAGAGTTGAGGGCCCATATTACATAACTCATTGATGACAGTATACTGATCCTCACTTTCGTTTCCTGATTCACGGTTGCAGGTTCGACCAGTGGGGTTGGTGGGTGGGTTACCTAAAGGTAAATATTTTAAGACAAGTAAAAACTATTTTTACATTTGAAACTACATTTTTACTTGTCTCTTAAAATACTTATCTTTAAATTTAAGCTGCATTTGTCCATTAGGATGGTGAAACAGTTCGAACCCTGAACCTACTGCCACACGTTCAGCAAAAGAGTACACACAAAGGTAAGAGAAACGGTATGGGTGGTACTAACTTTCCCCACCTCGTCATTCAACTGTACCTCTTGGCAGTCTTGTGACCTCATTGTCCGCTGACTAGACAACTGGCAAGGATGAGGTTGTCATCCAGCGGAGTTCTAGAGGCCGCAGGCACATTCCAAAAATAATAGCTGATGAAGTCGGCCAATTCATTCAAGAGCATGTAGTTAGGATCTCATCTAGTCGTGTACCTACTGCCAAATGCTCACAATGAGGCGAGATCGCACAGTTCATGGGCGACAAATTTATCAGTCCAGAACCTGATGGAACAGAACCTGCTGGAATCCTGATTTGGAGACTGCTCATATGCCCGTTTGATGAATTCACAAATCCAGAGAGCCATCAGTGAAGGTGGAACTGGGCCCTTACTTGGATGGCCAGACTTCCTGCGGCCACCGAGACATTCCTGAAAATGTAGCTGATGAAAGTCATACTATTCCTCCATCTAGGGGTTTGCCTTCAGCAATGCCCATGACAACGCTACAGCATGTTGTTAACACGCACGAATGGAATCTGGAGGGATCGCCTGATTTGGTGATTGCTCGTAAGCCCTGAGTGACTTCACATATCCAGACAGCGACAGGAAGACGGCAGATTGTTCTTGCTTGGAAGTCTGAAGTTCCTGTTGATTTTACGGAACAGCAAGGACCAGCCAGCTGCGGTTTCACTCAGCCCCTCCATAGTGCCGGTTCTCCACACCCTCGTTGATGATGGGTTCTTCTTATTGCTTTGCGGCTTCAAGATAATCTTTAAATGCTCTGACAGGGTACTCTGAATTCAGGTGATAACAAAAAAGTCACTTCGTTCTAGGACTTCTCCACCTGAGGAAAACCTTGGTCCTCCCATAGCTACCAGTTCAGCCTTGCAGCCAGGGCAAAGAGAAAAACCTTCTTCTGGGTGAACAGAATGGAAGAAGCTTAAAGAGTGGCATATATAGACTCCTTGATAAGTTGGAAGACGCAAAGGGAAAATTCCAGACCAGACATAGGTTTCGAACCCTCGGTCTTTGAACTTCCCACGCTTGAACAAGTCGAGAAATGACCATGTGTGCCCTCGTTTCGTGCCTGCCGCAATACAGAGAACTAATCCAAAAGCCGACATGTAGCCTCTGTTGGTTGAGAAGGATAAACGTTCCTGGAAGAGAGATTCAAGGAATCTGACAACCTCTGGCATGAATGAAGGCAGGGTTTGGAACTTTCTGTCCTACCCCTTAATCTATAATAAGCGCTTGTAGAAATGAGAAGATAAGGAACAGGTCCACAACCTTCTCCAGCCGAGGCTTGCTCAGGAGGTCAACTGACCATGAATGAACAATATGATGAAGCCAGACAAGATTTGAGAACTGTCTGCTTCCTCTGAAAGGAAACGGGGTGTTTTTCCCTGGAACTCCACTGTAGGAATGCACCCCAACAGAGTCGTCATTCATCCCAATTCCAGGGGAAGATCACGTTCTACATGCCAATTCAACCCTTGCCAATCATAATCTACGTTTCGAGATAGCATGGAAGCATCATGTAAGTGAACAACAAGACAAAAATGCCCCGAGACCTTGCCATGGAGGTAGCATGATCTCGCGCAGACTCCATTCTGAAAAATCTCATGTGAAGTGAGGTGCCTTTCCTCCCTGTCACAGTTCTGTACAAAGAACGATCTGTTGATGGAAAGACATATCGATTGCACCGACCAAATTAAGTTCAACAGCTCCACTGAATTCCCCACCGCGTGTTGCTGTCTCGATCAGGAGGACCTATAAGAGAAATACGGAGCTCTTCTACCCCCGGTCTGAAGACAAAATGAAGGAAAATTCACTATCAAATGGCAAAGCCCAGTTCACAAATGGAAAAACCCTCACCAGACCAACTGATGCATAAAGTACCTTCGTAACCATTAACCAAATGGTGTGTGAATATCAATGCAGGAAGGACTGAGATGTTAAAAGATCCGCCTATGTCTGCCCAATGAATGGGAAAATGACTAAAACGGGCCGGGGGGGGGGGGGGAAACTCCTTCAGGATCAGTACTGGAAAAATCCCCATCATTTCCAAAGGAGACAAATACCAACTCCAATTCGACAGAAGCAGATTGAAAGAAAAATTCAGGAACATTTGGGAAACATCCTGGCCCGAGATCCAAAACTGAAACAGTTCGCACAGAAACAAGGTCGACAAATGAAGATCCCTCCTCTTCAGAAGTGTGTAAATCAGGGCCTCAAATTGCAGAACATACCAACGGAGCAAAAACAGACTTTAGGGGTTTGAAGATAAAGGGGGAAAAAAGTACCATGTGTTTTACAGGAGTTTATCACTCAAAAGCAACATGTGGGCGGGCAGATTTTATTTTATTTTTTATACTGAAATTTAGCTTGTACAGGTGAGAAAAAAATTTGTTTTGGGTAGGTCATAGTTTAACAAGGTCGGAGTTATTTTTAGCCTCTGGTAAGGTCCACTATCGACTTTGGTAGGGGAACAGAGAAAGTAGAACTGCTATATGCCAGTCTGCATGTTACATGTAACGCTAAATTGTGGTAAATCTCGTGCAACGTTTGTTTTGAAGGTGAAGTGAAGTCATAAAAAAAAATGACGGGCACGATTTTTGGGGACGCGGGCGCTCCTGTAAAACAGAGTATTTTTTTTATTTGCCCCAAATAACTGATACTAAATCCTAAAAATTTCAGCGTGAAAACGGTTATAACCATTCAGGAAAGCAGGTAAGAGCTAAGAAAGGGATCTAAGGAGAAGTGTCGGGTTCGATAAGACAACACAATATCACCTTCGTGCTCCAAGTGGCCAACCTGTGGGTCTGCTTCCGAATAAATGCCAGTACCCTAAATTTTAAGCCACTGCAAAGGTTTCATTCACCAATAAAAACAAATCCCTCTTAATGCCAGAATTTAATGAGAAACATATAACCACCCCTAATACACGAAGAAAACCTATATCGAAGAAGTTTTCTGAAAACTGTCCAACAAGAAACCACTAAATTGCCATGTATGCACAGATTTTTACATGCAGAATTACGCGTGCAATTTTTTGTTATGAGTGAAAGAAATGCAGTGAAAACAGTAAAATACAGTGAAAACAAGTATAAATCTCTCCTAGAGGAAAGCAAAGCTCAAGGTTCCTACCAAATCAACAAGTACAGAATTTGTGCATAACATTGCATATTTTATAAGGAGTGTCGAAATATACCGCATGTCCACGTATATAAAAATATACCTCCCCTATGAGAATACAAACGACGCGGGCCTACAATGTGCTACGTGGAATAAATATACAACATAGTAAAAAGGCTTAATTAAGTAAGCTATCTAAATACGCAACACATTTAAAAAGGCTTGATAAAGTATGCCACCAATAAATCTAAGAATTGTGAAAAGAATGAAAAAATATTGAAAGCCAAATGAACCATCCTCCCCTGGACCGTGTCAAAGGAGATCAACTAACGAAATCATGACCACGGGCAGCCAATACGACAAAGTCATTTCAAATTCCTGGAGTACAAGGACACTGAAAGAATGAGTTTAAGGACGGAAGGGAAACCATTCCACAGAACAAACCACGAATAAAGCCCGTGTCAGACGGGAAGATTTTCATTCACGACACGACTAAAAATCGGGTCAGGAGGGTAAGTTGGCTCGTGTGACAGGGGGCAGACGACATGAGTTGGGAGATTAAAGAGTCGTCCAGACTCGATGGCCAGGCTTGGCTGCCAGCCCTCCAGGTACCATCTTTTTCTCACGTAACCAACAGACCAATGGTGAATGCATACCACGCATTCCAGAAAAAAGGGTGAAGTTGGACGTAAAGAGAGCAAGCCATATGAAGTGTTTGTTGATCCTGAGGGCTGTCGGGAGTGGTGGAAATCTGCCCATGTGACAACCAACTCCAGATACGACAAAATGTAGGGGAAATCACTTCTGCCCTTAAAACAGCCGTGTCGTGAGTGAAAATCTTCCCGTCTGACACGAGTTTAAGAAAATAAACGCCTGGGGATGGCAACGTTTCCAACAAATCTGCCCAAAATAAAAGGATAACGAGATGTTCAAGAACTTAACAACAGGGGAACTCGAAAACCAAGCCAAGGAAAGCCAAGGACAAGGTGTTTGCTTGCTTTGCTCGCTTGGCCAGAGGTGGAAGCACCCCCTGACCGCAGAGTGAATGAAAGACAGCTCTGAATTCTGACACCCTAGGAAGGTAGGAAAGATATAACAGTATACAAATTGCGCTAGACCATCTGCAGTGGAACACCAATCGTTTCCATCACTCAACCCAAAAAACACCAACCCTGATTGCAGCTGCATTGGTTTCCATGTGATAGACTCGGACTGCAGATGAGAAATGGGAGGGGTGCAGCTCACGTACACATTCGCCAAGCAACTAATGTCTCAAGAACCAAAGATGCGATCAGATGCTCAAAAAAGAAGGTTTTTCTTCTGCAGGCCTGGACCTGATTTAGACTAACGTAAGTGACGGATCCAGCGGTGGGTTGGGGGTGCACCCAAACTTCAATTTGGGACGTCTTCTGCCAGCCTTGACCCTCAAGACCAAAGCCTCCGCTAATCCATACTGACACCGATTTGACACGGCCAATATTTATGCCTAATCTAGTCGATTTGGCTTACCCTCCTGTTTATTCACCAAGTACACACATTAGACTTAAATTACATTTGGCATAATGCAGCATAGACCAGTGTTATGGATTTCTATTTGACTAAACCCACAATATGTCAGGATAACTAAAACTAAACATGTATGAAATAACACCAGAAATAAATTGAGACGTAACACCGAACTGACTACATATTCATTGTTTTAATCTGTGAAGCTAATGGCAAACAACAATCAGGTTTTGAATTCGGCCCATTAATATAAATTTAGACATGATGTCAACAAGATTGCCAATCCACTAATTTAAAAATCATCACCTGTCACCTGATTTTTCCTGGTGAGCGATACCATAGGAGAAGATGGAAAAGAAACTGCCTGTCTGCTCATATCAACGCACTCTCTTACGTTTCCATGGCAACCCGGCTCGTTAACGGGAAGTGAGCTCTGCCATATTGGTTGGTGGCTTGTTTTGGCCGAGTTTATTAATCGCTATTAGCTATGTAACTACTAATTCGCGGTAAGAACTGAATGGTGTTTTTTCGATAGAATTGCTGTCTAACTTTCATTGTGTTGCCACATGTATTTACAATGATGCAGGCTCTATGTAAACTACCCGAAAACGATGCTGCAAACAGTAACATCATATCAGTACAACTAATTCGTTCTCCGTATGTAAAAGCTAAAACTATTTTTAAAACCAATAAAGGATAATCATTGATTGTATAGTTTGACACGTTACCTGCGCGGATGTTTACAGAAAGAATTGAAGTAGCGCCCTGTGCTAATTTGAACGATGTAACTTTTGCAGCGTGCTCTATTAATGCCGAAGTTTATTGCGTGAAAATGCGCTCACAATCGTCCATTCACATCCACTATTCGTGTATAGATGAAGCGCTCAGACGGTGTGCAACCGTTGCTATTAATGGACAAACTACAGCGCAGGCGCATTGCTATGAATCTACTTGCGCCGCGTACTCCTTTGATCGGAAAGAATACCGACGCGTTTGCCGTTCGCGTTAAGTTTCTTTCCATCCCCCACCCTTTTCTTCTTCTATGGCGATACCTAATTTAAAATGCCGACTTTCGTGGTCGAGGCCTATAATCAAAGTACAAGGTTTTTCTAATTGCTTTTCTCTGAAATCGATTTATTTATGTGTCGTCCTTCAAGCATGGATGATTTTCACATTCTTTCGTTTACATGTCACAACACGTTTTTCTTGGCTGAACTCTCTTTTTTAATATCTGTATTTATACCACAGCTGTGACTTCACACTGACTCAACGCCATGCTAAATTTCCGTAGGTTAAATCCCGTTAACCGTGACCGTTAACCGTGACCGGATGTGCGTCATCGAAAAAAGTGTGGGTTATCAAGTTACCCCACACTTTTGCCAATAACCCACACTTTTACTAATAACCCACACTTTTGACACTTCCGGATCACACAACCAGGAATGCACACACCAACAACCAAATACAGCGTCAAAAAAGTAACACAATAAAAACGTACAAAAGGAATTAATTCACTTGCAGGAATGTCCCGAATGAAACCCTATCCATGTTAACTCTCACATGTCGGGCCCATAACTAGATTTATTCACTTGGCTTAACTTCCCCTCCCCCTCCCTCCACAAACTAAAATGGAATGCCCTACATTCATAACGATATCGTATTGCCATAATTTTTAAACAATTCTCAGACTACAAACGCACAAAATGAATTACTTAAATTACCATAATATCCCGCCACAATGTCATTCTATCCCTGCTGCCTCATATCGAAGTTTATTCACTCCGAAAAGCTTCGAAAACACGAGCGAGCTTACCAGCGTGAAATCTGGCCAAATGATGCATCTGTCTCCTTCCCACCCACTCCTGATTGATACTGATTGATTACCATTTTAACTAAATACGAGTTAGCTAGACGTTCCAACCAAGGTATAAATCATTTATTAATGAGAAACGAGCGGTTATCGATTTTTAACCCTCGGCTACAATGATTGTCCTGGCTCGTGTATACAAATGTATCGTGAACTCGACATTTGCGTACTCTCGCCAGGCCATTCATCGCAGCCATGGGTTAAAAATCGATAACCGCTCGTTTCTCACCAATAACTCTTACTTATTTCATAGTAAATATTGCACTGTTTATTCAACTGTTTGGATTAATTTACCCTATTATGAATATTTGCATAAAATGTGCAAGTGACGTAATCTTAATTATTATTTATACTAGCCATATTGTTCGCTTTGCTCACTCCATTAGCGTCGATCCACGCTTCATGTAATTCCTTTGATTCCAAGAGCATCACAAATTCGACGTACTGATTATTTCGACGCAAACTAATTGCAATAATATTGTTGCTCACAGTTCGTTCATCACATTCCTCAGCACGTCTGCATTTCACCTACACCATTCAAAACATACGATTTGTTTGTTTGTACGTTTGTACGTTGTCTCCTCCAGAAGTAATTCCCTTAGAAGGTGAGAGATGAAAAATTGTGAGAGCAAAGCGAAACACACATTAAAAAGGTTTAGTTTAAGTGCAAATTGCTCTCTTTGCTCGCTCAATTCACGCACCTCCGTGCTCCAAAAGCGCGAATGCATGGCAACCTTTTAAAACCGGGTCTACGGATCCGATTTTTCCAGGCATCAAGTCAGTTGATACAAAACCAATTTTAAGATCTATATGTGGTATGTTGCAAAATACGTCGTCCATTTTGGTTATTTTTGCATGCGTCCTTTTCCAGATCATCACAGTACGTATCTAATACCTTCAAGACGGTTTGTATCACGAATTTTAACCCATGCAGGAACAAACTATGACATCATGAACAAACATCACGTGGGTAAAAAAAAACTTCGTCGTTATCTTTTAGGTTCTTTCGCGTATTTGAGGGTGATAATATCAAGTTTCGGCAATGAAAATACGCCTAACCGAAGCGTAATGTAATTATCTTTCGTTTGGTCCTACTTCCATCTTTTTAGGTATACTTTGGTTCCAGAGGAGTAGATGTACAAACACGCACGCACGCACGCACATCATCTACATCATTAAAGACGTGTGATGTGCGTGCGTGTTTGTACCTCTACTCCTCTGGAACCAAAGCACCCACAGAGATAAAGTAGGACCAAACGAAAGATAATAAAATTACGTTTCGGTTAGGCGTATTTTCATCATTGTAACTTGATATTATGACCCTAAAATAAGCGAAAAACCCTGAAAAATAACGCCAAGATTTTTTTTAACCCTCATGGTGTGCGTTCATTACGTCATAGTCGGTTCACGCAAAGTGACAAACAAACCGTCTTGAAGATATTAGTTACGTACTGAGATGATCTGGAAAGGATGCATGCAATAAATAATCGTAAAGGACGACGTATTTTGCAACACACCACATATAGATCTTAAAATTGGTTTTGTATTGCATGGAAAAATCGAAAACCATAGACCTGGTTTTAAAAGGGTGTCAAACATTTGTGTTTCTGAAAAACGGAGGTGCGTGGATTGAGCGAGCAAGCAAGCAATTTCCACGTAAACTAACCCTTTTCAATTTGTGTTTCGCTTTGCTCGCTCAATCTTTCATCGCTAACCTTCGTAGGGGATTACTTCTGGAGGAGAAGACGTACAAACGTGCAAACAAACAAATCGCATGTTTGGAATGATGTAGGTGAAATGCAGACGTGCTAAGGAATGTGATGAACGAACTGTGAGCGACAATTGTAATTAGTTTGCGTCGAAATAATCAGCACGTTGATTTTGTGATGCTCTTGGAATTAAATAAATTACGTGAAGCATGGAATGACGTCAATGGAGTGAGCGAATCGAACGATATGGCTAGAACGTCTTTAATGATGCCGCTGATTTATTAATCTGTGCTAATTATACAGCAGAATTGTGAGCTTCTTGCTGTTCTCAGAAAAGAAAGTGAGAATCAGTGAGCTGGCGTCTATGAGTATTGTAATACGGAGCACCACTCTGGTGCTGGTTACGGAGCATATTTTTGAAAATATCTTAAATTTAAAGGAATGATATAGGAGACAAGAAGATAAGGTAAGAAGATAATTGTGCTTATAACAAAGATTAAATAATTTTGAAATGAGAAGAGTGAAGCATTTCAGTCATTTGGACGAAGAAAGAAGGGGGTCAATCAGACTACAATTCCAACTTAAAGTCACTTAAAACTAATGGAATGTTGACATTCTTTGGTCAGATAACAACAACCACCTCCGAATTGAGCTTACCTTCCCAGAAAGAGGTAAGCCAGGTCTGAAATTTTCGGGAGTATTAGATGTAAAGTCGAGTAATAATGGCTGACGATGAATGACGTCTTCTATGTTTCTTGAAACCACCTCGTCTGAAAAATAAAATTATAATGTTCGCAGCACATAGACAACTGTATTTCTGTTACGCTCGAGCCGTAACTAAACCACCAACAATTATTTGTGTGGTAAGGTTTTTTGACGAATCCCTCACGTTAACAGAATTCCACTCGGGAGCACTGGAGATAAATGGTAAATAAATGGTAAAATAAATGGCAAGTCAAATAAATGCTTCTGATATCGTTTTATCGCCTGGGTGAGCTTGTCCAGTAATTCCTGCACACAAGTTACCTTTCTTCCGTACGCTTTATCCTTTATAAAGCCTCACAAAAAAAGACCAGGGTATTAAACACGGTACCTGTAGATAAGTTTAAAAATGTTTGGGGAGAAATCGATTTTCGACTGGATATTCTCCTAGTAAGAAAAGAGGCGCATGTGTAGGAGTTTATTATGAGACCATCATAATTTCAAATTTTGTAAGAAAAAAAAAATTTAAGTTAATAAACAGTTGGCAATATCTGTTTTCAAAATCTGTTTTCGTTTATATTTTATTTTATTTCTTTATGGGTGAATAATTTGTGGAGACCCTGTACAGTACATAAAACTTTTTGTTTGAATCCAGGTCAGGTTTCAAAATGCCAAAAAAAATCCAGTAGCTTCTGAGGCTTTGCCCTGGAGCCCCACTGGGGAGCTCCGAGTGCACGCCAGAC
>JAHWFP010225639.1:0-10739 GCA_023313725.1 Lithobius niger
AAATTTTGAATATCAATAAATCGCATAAAAATAAGGAATAAGAAATTCTGGATATCAATAAATCGCCTAAAAATAAGGAACTTGAAACTAAAAATTTTCATTTTTAAATTTAAAAAAAACAGTAAACAAGGAGAATTGGTAGCTTATTATGTCAGTATATAAATGCAGGGATGCTGCCGGTGTGAAAAACGTGAAAAATTGCCGGTGCAGGTTTTAAAAAATGTGAAAAATACGAGTGTTGGTGTGAAAAAAAGGCAAAAACACAAACGAAGTAAAAACAATAAAATTATCGACCCCAATTTTAGGCCCGGAATTACGTATAGCCATGCCTGTGGCAAAACGAAAAAAAAATTGGTTGTTTTACCGGAGAAGTCACTTTGGATTTGCCTCGCTCCCTTGAGTGAAATTACAGAGAAATAACAATGGTTACTGGAAAAGATAAATTCTTATTAAAGAATTGTGAAACTGGTGCGATATATGAAAAAAGAAGAAATAGTGATACGAAAATGAAAAGTATGTACCGTATGTGAAAAACGTGGAAAAATGAAAAGCGGGTATGGGAAAAAATGTGAAAAAAATGAAAACTGGGAATGTGAAAAAATGTGAAAAAAGCTGGTACTCCCGGCAACAACCCTGAAATGGCTTATGTGCGCATCAGCATATTTGGCAACCTCAAGATCCAGTTGGTTTGCAAGAAAACAATGTAATTTAGTTGATCTACAAAAAAAATTGTCACGATAAGCTATGAATTGTTGTATTGTTGACTGTTTATTTATTCCTTAGTTTTAGCCAATTTGTTTATGTTCCGCCATCTTCTTTATTTCCTACTTTTTAAGCAGCAAGCAAGCATTAGAACAAAAAAGGAAAGGAATTTTGATTATCAAGAAATAGGCTAAAAATAAGGAACTTGAAACAAGAAATCTTCAATTTCTGAATAAAAGACGCAGTAAACAACGACAATTGGTAGCTTATTGTGTCAGTTAATAAAATAGCGTAGTGCATTAGTATATTTGGCTGCCTGAAGAGTGAGTTGGTTTGCAAGAAACAACGTAATTTACTCGATCAAGAAATATTTTCACGATAAGCTATAAATTGTTGTGTTGTTTACCCTACTGTTTATTTATTCCTTAGATTTAGCCAATTTTTTTATGTTCCGCCATCATCCTTATTTCCTACTTTTTATGCAGCAAGCATTAAAAAAAAAGTACCGGAATTTTGAATATCAAGAAATAGGTTAAAAATAAGGAACTTGAAGCAAGAAATCTTCAATTTTTTAATGAAAGACGCAGCAAACAACAACAATTCGTAGCTTATTGTGTCAGTTAATAAATGGTATGCGCTTCTTAAGGGTCAGGTGGTTTGCAAGAAAATGTAATTTAGTTGATTACAAGAAAAATTGTCATGATAAGCTATGAATTGTTGTATTGTTTAGTGTATTGTTTATTTTATTCCTTAGTTTTAGCCAATTTTTTTATGTTCCGTATTCCTTTTTTTCTACTTTTTATGCCTAAAACTCTTATAAAACTTATTTATAGCATCATTTGTCAAAGTAAGGGCGCAAATAACCATTCGACGTGCCCTTTCTGTCACATCCTTCCTTCCTATTGTGTGCGCGATGTATCTTGAGCGGCTACTTCTTCCTGGATGGGGTGGCTTTAATCGATGGTCGCCATTGTTTTTGTACCCATCTTGGATATCAACAAGGCACTCTGCTACTGAAAACGTACAATCGATTATCTGTGTTCGTTCTGCGGAGAACTCAAGATAGGCCGCGGACACTATACGTTGCTGCGATCTATGTATGATGAACGTTACACCGATGAACACCTCGCTAGAGAACTGCAGTCGATGAACACCTCGCTCCAGAGAACTGCAGTCGTTATATTTTGGTCAAACTCCTGCTTCGGAGGGACTTTTGGTGTCAACATTCTTTTTTATAGTGTAACTTACGGGAAGGAGACAATGGATTAACGAGTGGGTTTTGCATTGGAACCCTGTCGGTGTTGGTGTTGGAATAGCCTCTTTCGACAACAAAGGAAAAGACGGGGAAAAGAATGGAAAGAACAGTTTTCCTCAGTCCAAAGCGTTGTTCCGTTACCCAAAAAAGAAAATCGAAACCGTTAAAAAAGCAACCTCAGCTCGCTTAGGGATATTTAGGTTGGCAGCCAGTTGAAAGGGGCCAAAGCCTCCAGCGCCCGGCAGCATCTATGGTGCATTTAACCCCGCTTGTCTTTGTGAAATATGCAATAAATCGCCGTTAGGATCAATGGTCGTGTTCGGCAAAGTGATGTCGAGTCCTTGGACTTCTTCCATTGGCGTGACAATAATGGCTATTGGCAGTCCAGAGCCATTACACGGAAGGAGACCTTGTCCATCTCCCATGCCTCTTGCATGCCTCAGTACAGTGAAATTCGAACGGAGACTCAAAAAGGAAATTGCTGACACGGCCGACTTTGGTGCAGAAAGAATTTGTAGGTGGCACGTTGTTGAGGGATGGGGCAATGCAACGGATTGGATAGGCCTAAAGCCTTGTTCGCATTACAGTCTCTCCTCTCCTAACCTGGCTGACCACTCACTTAACTTGAAAGAGGAGGCGGTCGTTCACATTACCGACTTCCTCTCTCATAAACCCATTTAAATCAACCCTTTTCCCCTCTACACCCTCCTCCGCCACCCCCTACACATATGCACGGTCTCACCCAAGACTCACCTAGAATTTTGTATAGCAATAATTGAAGCTGTTCCTTCGCATAACAGCTTTCCTCCCTCAAGTAGGAGGGACAAGACGAAGTTAGGAGAGGAGAGATGGTAATGCGAACAAGGCCTAAGTTGTTGGTGAAGTTGTAAGGACTCGTTAGTGTTATGTCTGGGAATCGGACAGTGGCAGTGCCGCAATTAAAGGGGTTGCAAAGTTTGGAAGGGAGCCGGGCCCTGGAGGCAAGGCTGCCCTGAATACAACGAGGGGAGGCCCTAAATTTAAAGAAGGGTGCTCAAATTTTTTCATGAAACTACTGTAAAATACTTAGCACCCAAGTTTGTTTAGTGGTTTGGGGTCCTACGTTATACTCTTGCACCCCCCTGCCCCTTTTGAAAAAGGCTAGTTAAGGCACTGAGCAGTGGCGATGCTGTAGGGGAGCATTGTTCCCCTGCCCACTCAGTTGTCCCCTGCAAGAGCGTTTCTTTCTGTGCCGTGACGAAGTAACCAAATGTCTAATTCTGCAAGTTTCCCAACAAAATATATATAGAGTCTAAGGTTTTTCAGCACCCAATGTCAGAAAAGGACCACTTAGATTTTCAAGCATAGCAACCACTCTTGATTTTTCAGTAGGCAACCTAACTCCAGAATCAAGTCATATTTTCATGCAAAGGACCACTTAGAACTTTCATGCAATGCACCACTCTTAATTTTTCAGTAGCTAATGCCAGAAGAAGATCACTCAGATTTTCACGAAAAACTTCGTTGAAGTTCGTACTTTAGAACATGATGAAATTCCGAAAAAGTCAATTCACTAAAAAATCACGCACATTTCCACAAACTAGACACTTACTCCTACGTCCAGCAAATTTTCGACAACTAACTGTTGTCATCATCAGGCTTTTTAGGTTGGATTTAGTCCCTGATCACATCTTGCTTCAACGTTGTTTACAAGTGCCGTTGATCGCATCTTCCTTCAACGTTGAAGCAAGATGTGATCAGGGACTAAATCTACCTTAAAAGCCTGATTATGAAAATGTGGAAATGTGCGTGATTTTTAGTGAATTGACTTTTTCGAAACTGAATTGAGATTTTCATGCTAAGGAATCAAAGATGCTTTGCATTAATAAACTTAAAAGCTGAAGCTGAAATTACGTATCGCTTATTAAACTTGATTAATCACAGCTGGCTGAAGAAAAGGTGGGAGTTGGGAGTATCTGGAGGTGGAATGGTGGGGCGTCTCCTTTGACAATCGTGTTGTTTTCTTGTTTACTCGACATTACTACCAATATGGCTGTCCACACAAAGCGAAATCGTTGCCCCGGCAATGCCCTTCATATTCTGGCATTGTCACTGTGATCAAGGCCGGCCCATTAAAGGGCTGCACTTGGTAATTTTTACGCTGCTTCCCCCCTACCCGCATTAACTGCTACAATTTTAGTAAATTGTTCCTAATGACAATAATTATAACCCTAAATACTCCAATGTAGGCCTAAATGCATGTTGCTCCACGTATAGGAGAAGGAAGACAGACTGTTGTACGACTAGCCTCTGGGGAAATAAAATAGTCCAGTTACTATCGGGACTAGATTTTGGTACTAAATTAGTTGCATTTAGTAGCTATTATGCTTAAGAATACATTTTTAAGGTGAGAATAAGAAGTGAATATTTTCAAGTAAAATCGTGGAAAAAAAAAACAGAAATGAGCGGAACTAATTTATTGATTACCAGGCTGCTATGAACTGGAACATTAAAAAAGCATACCCTAGTTAGCATTAAAAAAAAATCCAGTGATATGACTGATGTCAGCTAATGCACTAGAAACAGAAGAAAAATATAAAATGAATTACGTTTTTGGAGTGGATAAATAAGTAAAAAAAAAAACAAGACCTCATTAAAAAAAGAGCATTTTTAATCAAATCTGGTTTGTTTTTTTTCAACACTTTTTACACCCCTATTTGAGCTGGGCATGACTTAGTAATTTCTACATTTCCTCTTGGGACAGAGCTGACTCAGAAATTCGTTTAAGAAGTAATAACTGTTTCAGGCCTGTCCGTTTTTGTGTCCTGGAAATGTTGGAGAGCTAAACAATTCAGGCGTATTTCCAGATCCTTCCTTCTTCCATATACCTGTTAAGCTTCAACAGAAGAAATTAATGATAAACAGTACAGGTAATTTATGGAAGTTCTGGTGGAAGTTAAGATAGGTTAAAAGAGATGGTTTTCAAAAAGAAAGCATTTCGAAATTAATTTCTTTCAAAAATTCCTTTCAAATTCCTGTAAAACCTCTATGTGCTATTAACAGAAGAAATTAAAGAAAAGCAGCAATGGTTGTTTATAGAAAAATCGGTGTTATGTTAGGTTCAGATGAGGTAGTTTCAAAGTTCGTAGGTTCAATTCCCCACTCGGGCAGTCTGATATTATAAGTCCAAATAGGATTTCATCCGTATTTGTTTCCAATCGGATACAATTTCAGTATGCATTTACAGTGTTAGCAACAAAGGTTTATGTACAAAAAGTTGTTTTGTGTTATAAGCGTACAACAACCAGCGGCTACAGCGAATACCTACTCGCAATCGGTCTTCTGTACAGTTCAGCCACACTGACGGTGAGGCGCACACCTCAATCACGCATTGCAACAGCTATCACTGTTCTATAATCCAAAAGCAGTCGTAACCATCAGAATTGCGCCGGTTAAAAATCTGTTAGCTTTTAAGCTTATTTTACATTTTAGGTCTAATTGTCAGCTGTTGATGAAGCCAGCAGTGACTCGTAGCAACTTGACGTTGCCGTGGTAACGTGATTTTATGCCTAATTTTAATTTTTTTAGGCCTAATTTTTTTTAATGCAGCTTTAATTTCGTAAGTAGCAGATAGGTCTAATGGAGAATTTGGTTGAACGGTAAGCCTATTCATTCATGCAACAATGCGACGAGACTATTTTAAACGAAGCTAAAATCCTTTTGATTTTACGGCTGAGTGTTATCCTTAGCATTCCAATTCGACGATCAAATTTTATTATTTAATTAAGTTACGTCGAAGAAGTCTTATTAGCCATAAGGAAGTAACGATGTTTTAATTTGCCATGTTTTTTAACTAAGTTTGACACTGATTCTAACGTTGCTAACCGTGGTGGTACCTATCTGGTATCCGTTGCGAATATGAAAAGAGCGACGGACGGACGGACAAAGTCGTTGCAATAGTCTTCTCAGCCGATATAAGGCTGTACAGAAGACTAAAAGGAGCAGAAAGAAAGGCCTAATCAGGCAAAATGTAACAATATGATTTCGATAATTTGTGATGCGTTTCCTGATCAGAATCATGGATTTTTACGTTTTCTTTTTCTCCTGCCATTAGAAAACATAATAACGATAGTGCTTAAATGTAGGTTTGATACTTGAAACGGTCTCGGTCTTTTTGGAACAACTGAAGACGATATGCGCTGTCGGAGTTCTTTGTTAAACATTGCCCTATTTTTCTTTCTTTCTTTATTACCAAGGCAACATGCTAAAAACGTTCGACTTGAGGGGGCAAGTCCATCAGAACGACGATCGATATCTTGGAAGAAGAAGTCGTCGTGGGTGTACGCCTACGTTTTGCGCGCGTATTTCCTTATTGGCCAGTTGACAAGGGAGGGGAGGGGTTGATTTATATTCGCCTCTTCAACCTATTTTCTCCAATCATCAGTGGCCATGTTTTTAGATCATCAGCTCTAACGACTGCTCGTTTTGAATGACGTATTAGGCCCGAGTGTAGGTCTCTTAATCCAAAATGTTGTTTTGAAAACCCATCACTTTGGAGTCTTTTAAATTCATTGTGGGTTGAATAAGTGGATGAACGATGGACTTTAACAGCACAATTACAGTTGGCGTACAGTTGCAGATGTTATATAAGTGATGTAGTGTCATTTACGGTGAAATGATACGCCCTCGATGTCATGATATAGCGTATATTTCTTTGTTGTTGTTCCTAACTGATACATATGTACAAGCTAAGTGCTTAGGCGTTTAATTTGACTGAAAAAAAAAACGTTTTGAAGGCGCCTATTTACTTAAATGAACAGTTACAGCTTGACTGATCGTGCCTATATACGTTTCGTCATTAAGGCGACGTAGCATGAACTGTCAAGCGCTCTTCGTGAATTGATGGTTTGCTAAACAGCATGTTATTTCAATTTCACAATGGGGTGTATACAACGTCGAGTGACTAATTCTACTAAATTGGCGTGTTGGGATGTCGTTAGCATGTATCTTCGTGGCTATTGAAAACGGTACTTTTTTGTCGTCACGCGAAGTTAAATGCATTGATTCTCGCGTGTTTTTTTCTTCTTCTGCAGTTGTTCCGTTATTTATGTTTCGTGTTGTTAAACGTGGACGAATTGCTGTGACCTATACCTTGCATTTCAGTTCGTTTTGAATCGAAAAGATGATTTCCATAGTCGAATTTTTCCATAATTTTGTTGAAAATTACCCTCTTCGCACATATACCTAACTTAAAGAGCATTTCTTTTGCAGCTCTTAACTACACCTTCTGATCGCAAATAATCTCTTACCTACTTGTTCCGTCCAAACTTACGCGAACTTAAAGCTGATAAAGGTAGTTTATAAACAGTATGCTAGTTATCGCAACTAATTGTGTTAAGTTTAAATAAATTTTACTATCTTGGATGAAGAAAATATGACAAATATGCAACATTCTCAACAATTATAGCCGTATTGGTAACTAGCATCGTACCCGGCTTCGCCCGGGGAATTGTTTGACCCGTGGTTGTTTCCCAGTATTTGCTCGGTGCTGCCTAATCGTTCTCTGCAACAGTAGATTTTTGTTTGTGTAACACTCCCCCTTTCCGCCAATCCTCTCCCTCCCCTCCTCATTTTATCCCGTCTTCTCCCTCTCTTCTTGGTTTCCTTCCCTTTCTCCTCTTTGCTATACGTAGTTGAACACGTACCCAGCTCCCGGGTCCCGTGCTTGTTTGTTTGTCCTCTTCTAATTCAGTTAATGCGTAATCGTATGCTTAATGCTAACAGCACACTTTGCCCTCTCTCTCTTTCCTCCCCCCAACTCCCCCACTCCCAGTCTTTCGCTGTGGCTTAAGCGATGCGTAACGTGTGAAAAAGTTTGGATGAAGAAAATGTGACCAATATGCGACATTCTCAACAATTGTAGCCGTATTGATAATGAAGACTTGTATCAAGACTCGAAATCGATGCTGCCAATGAAAGATTCAGGGCTGTATTCGTGATAAGGTTGAAAATTGATGAAATACCTTAGCAAAAGCTTGAATTTTAAATAAGATATCAATTAAAAATTATGGATATCAAGATATCTTAAGAAATGACTGCTTGTCACGGAAAATCGTGCACCACGTAACAGTCACGTAACATTTTCGACCTTTATGTCGGTCATCGTCATTACAGCACTAACAATTGAATGCAATTAACAACACACTAGCACGAGTCCTGCACACATTTCACAACTTTACAAAAACTTTTACATTTTTTGGACTAAAATTCTAAGGAGGTACTCACCAGCATTTTTTTTTTTTAGTTCTAAAATTTTTGGAAGGCTCATACACGTTGTTTGGTTGTATTCCATTTTTAGTGTTGTAGTGATGAAGCCCGATTTTATAAACGTTGAAAATTTCTCAAAATTCTTTGTCTACATTGGATATCATTAAATAATGCTGTCTGCTGGACCTCAAATGTATAGTAGATAAAATACTTTCGAAATTTAGTCGAAACCTGAGATTGCATTATCCATTGCAATTATTGGATTGCATTATTTTCTCAGGCTAACCTAGATTTAACATTGTTGAGTATCAATTTCCACTGTCTGCTGCACCATTAGCTTCGTCGGGCTGTTCATTGTTGTTAAGAATTGTATGCCTAACATTCCAGAATATTTTATCATATCAAAAACCAAAACTGGTAAAAGGGGCCGCCAAGTCCCGAGTGGTTCGGCCATTCAAAGGAGTGATATCAACACGCCAAAACATTTGCCAAGTTAATCACAACGCTTAATAGTTCATTTAACGTCCAAAGTATTATTCGGTGCGATTAAGTTGGCGACTGTGAAAGGCAGTCTGCACACGTACAATTCCGGAAAAGGGACATAGAGGCACATCTAGGCATATTGAGGTCAAACTGTCATAATCTTGTCATTCCCTTACCCAGAAGACGGTCCGTTAACTCCTTTTTTGCAGAAACTTGGTTGTCAGTACTGTCAAGGATGTATAGGGTTGGGGCGGAGAATTTGTAACTCTAAAAAGTCACTATTGAAACTTATTACATTCATTCTTATTAGTTCCATCCGAGTTTTCAGAGGGCGCCATGGGTTCTATCTGGTAATTTTGGCTCATTTTTCAGCCCAAATGTAAAGTAAACTAAGTTACAACTAACCTAAACTAAATAATAATCAAATAAAGATAGTTTCGTTTAGTTTAATTTTAGGCTGAAAACTGAGTAGAAATTCCCACATAAAACTCGTGGCGCCCTCTATAAACTAATACCACACGCCATGGCTGTTTGCTGTGACGTGCATATCACGTGACTGGGCTAGTCCAATCAAACGCCAAACAGCCGTTGTTCTCGTTCGTCATTGGCTAACTCATGGTGACGTCACGGCAAACAGCCATTGCGTATGGTTTAGACGAAACTAATAGGAATGAATCTAAGAAGTGTCAGAAAGGGGCTCAGCCACAAATTCTTCTTCTCAACCCACTAAATACTTGTTACTGTGTATTGGTAATGTCGCACAGCAAAATCAGTAGAGTATTGCCATTTCCTTTCTTCAGCATCATTGTCAGCAAAAGGTTTAGCTTGTTTCAAAATCAAAATAAGTTGTCTGCTCAAAGTAACTGGCCATACCGTTTTCCTGCATCTTTCCTACTAAAACCAGTACAATTTCTTTCGGTAGCTGCGAAAAGGGTATAAAAGTTTCTCTTGTAAACAATTGCATATATCTGGCTTTAGGCTGAAAAATAGTTACCAGACTTGGGCAGCATGATTGACGCAGCATGATTGCAGGACTGGCTCACTTTGCAAAGTCTGGAGTGCTGGTTAATAACGACCTAAATGTTTTGAATTGCCACGGGATTAGCAGTTTTCTTGCAACCAATGGCGTTGGGCGGAAAGATGCTCCCAGCTGTGGTAAAGTTCCGTTGGTGGTCGCTGGTCAGGATACGGAAGCAACTTGCAGAGCCTATTGTTTCTTAGCGGTGGTCAGTGATAGCGAAAAAGCCTCGCGGTCGCCACCTAGCGGGTGATTTGTGCAGAGTCTAGCGACCATTGTCGAGGCCGTCTCATTGGACTTAATTGGCGCTGAGCAGCCGGATAATTCCAGCCACCACAAGATGTCTGCCGAGCTCGTGCTGCGCTTAATGAAATTAACGAGGTAACTAACCAAGGAAGAACGGACGCCAAGTGTCAACAGATGCCAAATGATCGGCTGTTGCGGCCTGGTCGTGAAGGAAATGTGCCGTAAGAAGCACGAGGAGACCAGATTGGAGAAAAGTGTTTGGGCTTGTACTTAAAGGCTTCGTGTATCCGTTTTGCGTCGTGGTAGTATACGGAATGTTCTTAAAGTAGATGAGTTAGGAGAACCAGTGGGAACAGTGGAAAGGAAGCCTTAACACCGGTGTTTTGAATACTGTATTTCCAGTGAAGATGAATGAGTCAACTTATTGAAAAGCTGAAAATTGAAAGAGTTGATTCCATATTTAATTGGCAGGTCGAGAAGATAAGAAACCAGATGCCAAAATAAGCAATATAGCCTATATTAGACCCCACAAGTCCAAAAAACGTACGGATTCACTTTGTAACCACTTACGTTGTGGCTTTGTTCGTAATTTCAAAAACCGAAAATGTTACAACTCAGGCATGGATGATTTTCTATCATTTTGTCATTAACAAGGCAGTGGCCTTCATATTGGGGGGGGGGGGGGGGGGAGATGAGGCTTAATGGCACGTGGACAGCTTGGTCATTAGCGCCAACCTCAGCGCCAATTTAAGGTTAACCAATTTAAGCAAAAAACGTTTTTAACAACAG
>JAHWFP010225640.1:0-19133 GCA_023313725.1 Lithobius niger
TGACATCGCTTCATTAAAGTGAATCAAACTTGTTCATTGCTCAGCTTACATTGTGTAATGAACAAAAGACAGATGTAGGACGTCTACAGCAGCCATATTCCAGAAATCCACTGGAAGTGTGAGTGTGTGAGGGCGCATGTGAGTGTAAACATCGACGGTAAGGGTCAACAATTTTAGTACAGCCACAAATACGAACGTGAGTTTCCTAACATCCGAGGGTATTTCTATAGATGCGATTTGACCCTTATACTCACCTTTAGCCTCACTCACATTTGAGTGGATTTCTGGAATACTCCCGCAAGACAAACGTAAATCTACTAATGGAAACTTACTAAAGCCCCCCCCCCCAAAAAAAAAAATAAAACAAGCTGGATTTACAGCATTTCTCCCGTAATTGCAGCCATCATTACAATATGGTTTCTAACTAGCAGTCTGAACATCAAGGTATGACCTTTTAAAAGGTGTATGTTACACCGATTGTGGTGTACGCCAGCCCTGTTTGGGCCCTTTATGTGCTTTGCGACATTGACTTAATTGCAGCGGTTCAGATACATTACACTAATTCCATTCTAGGCATTTGCGACCTGATATAAAGTCAATTGATATTGAATTTATTAAAGTTTGACTCTTTCCAACTTTGGAGATCCATTCTGATTGATAGTGTATTGGGTGGTGACCTCCCTTCTTTTCAAATGTCAATCAGAGGACATTCGAAGAAACTTACAATACACACCTCTTACTTGAATTGCCGTCGAATTTATTATTATTATTTTTTTAGTTTTCCTTGCGGGTGATTGGTGCAATTCTCTACTCGAAGAGGTGGTTACGTCTTGTTCCTTGGAGGCATTCCGTATCAGCATAAATGTCGACAAATTCATGCAGCGGTTCTACCCCTAAACTTGACATGAGACTATCAATTCCACAAGTCTTTTTTAGTGAATGACATAATCCTCCTCTCTGTGTGCACTTACCTTTAAATCGTTTCACTTCCTGCCTGATATTTCATTCAACGTTAATTTTCCCTCATTCTTTTTTCTTAGAGTTGGCAAGCTGTCAGCGTTCATTTGCTTGACCATTTGCAATTACGAAAAAAAAACTTTTTCGTAAGTGCTTAGAAAAAAATGGATTTTACTAATTTGGACGAGAAATGTGTGATATCTCCACAAAACAAAACTTGTTAAGATTTCCCGCCAAGCTCGTCTGACGTAATATCAAACGCTAAGCTCATTCACCAAGCTCATTCATTCCCACCGACTAACTTTAAACCTTGAATGAAATGCCTGAAAATTACGCAATAAACAATTCATTTAACCTTCGAACTCGATGAGATTAACTTCGCGAAAGAGCTTGGTGTTTGATATCAAGACTTCAGACGCTCTAAAAGGTCGACGGGAATCCTTAACAACGGGGAGATATTTATATACCATTGAACTTTCACCATGGTATATTTTGGCAAATAGGTTTGCATTATTCATGTAGTGCTCGGGGTCACTAGTCATATACTTCGGGGTCTCTTACCGCATCTGCTAAAAATCGGTTTGGTCATCCGACGGAAAATGCGAATATTTCCAAAAGTACGAAATTCGTATAAGGAATCGTGAATTTCATGCACCAACACTCCCTTGTCATGAAATTTCAAACCAATCGCAATGAAACTGCGAACGTTGTCGTGTTGCCAAACAGAAAAGAAAAAAAAAACAGATAAAGAAAATGCAAACTCAACTAAGAAAACATTTGACCAAACCGTGTCTTTCGCCTTCAAAATCAAAATTCGTCTCCAGTTGCCATTTTGTTCTACCCTCACCTCAAGCTGACTATTTTACCCTTAAACTATCATTTGTGAATGCCACTGGACCCATTAATTTGACCTTTTTGTCAAAGTGGCTCAAATGGCAGGCTGGTCACTTAATTGTATTGGACTGGAAGCGTCGATTGATTTTGAGGGCGAGCGAGCGACATCTGGACCAAGTAAATGTGTCTCAAGAATGCGTGGCACGCGCACTCTCTTGAATCAGGCAAGCAAAGACACATTCCTAGATTAATGTTGAAACACTCTATCAAGCGAAGAAAACCAAAGACTCTGGATGAATATTTCTCACTCAAAACTTGTATTAAAGCTTTCCAAAACATTATTTTTTGGTATGAAATAAATACAGTATTAACTGAACGAAAAATGGCTTTGCCTTTTAGAAAAAAAACATTAGGGGGTCGGATCCCCATTGGACTCAGAGCTGCGAAAGCACACGAATAAAAAACGGATGAGAGTTCACTGAAATAAACGAAATATACGAAATATAATTTATAGTCCAATTCCAGGGAACGAAGATTGTTTTTATTCCTTGGTAATATCAGAAAGTAAATGCAGTTTGTGGTTGAGTTGTGTTATGGCTGTGAACCTATATGTGGGTGTGGTTAATTAATACACGAGTTTTGTTATTTGGGCATTGTTTAGTCTGTGTTTGTGGGTTTATGTTTTAA
This sequence comes from Lithobius niger, assembly GCA_023313725.1. NCBI lineage: Eukaryota > Metazoa > Arthropoda > Chilopoda > Lithobiomorpha > Lithobiidae > Lithobius > Lithobius niger. Next base: position 2,479 of record JAHWFP010225640.1, read on the forward strand.
TTCAGTTTCGTGTGAGTCGCTGTGTGTGTGTTTTGTTAAGAGTGTTTTTGTTTTATCTAATTCTAGCGAATTTTTGTCCTTGGTAATATCAAAAACTGAACGCAGTATGTGTTTGAAATCAGCTATGTGTGTGCACACGTGTTTAATTTGTGTAATACAGGTGTTTTATTATTTGTGTGTCTTCGCAGCTGTAAGTGCCATGCGGATACGAGCTCTAATGCAAATCAAACGGCAAAGCCGATTTTTGTTCAGTTAATTTACTGCCTTTTTCGCTTCCTTTTTATTGTCGTTGGTACGTTCAGGTTTAACATATGTAAGTCCATTCTCCACCCAATTTTATTTGTAGAAAACACATATTTATGTCCATGCTTGCTTCCATGAATATTAGGGAACACACTAACGTGTGTCTAGATTTACGTGTGTCAGCTCAATTCATAGTTGATGACGAACTCAAATAAGTCCTGCCTGCTATTCATACTTGATTCTTCATTGTTGCAGGCCATTGTAGTAAACAAGATCCTGTGTTTTCTCCAGCTAAATTGTTCCTCTCGTCGTCTATCACTGGGGCAGATAACTTTGTTTGGGTTCGGCTCTCTTAAGTAAAAACAAACAACAACAATCGAAGAGAACAATTTGGAGCAAGTCCAGTTGTCTCCCGAAGTCCGCATTGCACAACTAAATAAGTCGTTCAGTCATTTCGGTCACCCAATTACCAGGCACCCTCTGTTGGTAGCACTCATTAAAAGAAATACAGTATGTTCCTGATGACTGTATGGACATGTGATCAATATTTGGATAGAACCAAGTCACGTCAAACTAAGGTATGGTTACAAGTGAATGGGGAAGTGACTGTCTGCTATTTATATGTTGTTGTGGAGTTTTTCCTGGGAGTGAGAGACAGCATTTTGTTTAATATATGTATTCTTTAAATTTGTTGATGTTTGTTAGAATGTGGTTATATATTGCTTGAGAGTGAACTGCAACACAGTTTTCAAGATATTATCTATTTCCAAAAGGTGGAGTCTGATGAAGTTTGTGGGTAACAGAAATATTGGGTTGATGTCCGTTTCTTTTTTTTTTTTTTTTGTAGAGTTGTACCAATGAGCTGGTATGAAGTTGGACTTGTGTGAACGAAGCTTTCGTTCAATCTGGACAATGTAGGCAGCATTTCATGTTGGGTTGTCACGTGGTTTTGGACAAATTGTATCTGTTTCAAATGGGTCGCATGCCTAAAATCACTTTGGATAGGTTTTAGAAGTGATTGTTTTAAATTGGTGTGATTTTCAGACGAATGATTCACTAAACGACATCCCTGCGTCAACATCACTCCGATTGATGAACATAGTTATTGGGATAGAAATATTTTTAAATCGTACTTTAACATAAGCATTCGTTGCAAAAGCTTATGTGTTGCCACGCTTTGCAATTTTTGAATTCAGCACCTAGTATAATTGTCTTTCATTTCAACTTTATTTAAATTACTAGAAAATCTATTTTCTATCTGCTTGTTATTTCTGGCTGTGAATACTTCTTACTGCGCTACCTAACGTCTATATTGTCTCTGAATATTCCTTTTGGCAAACGCCATTTCCATCGGCCATTCCAAATTGGCCTGACAGCTTGGAAGGACGCACTCTGGCTGAATGTCACCATTTTTGGCATTCCATCCTAATTGCTGCAGCGTCGACCATGTTAATTAATTAAGCAAATTAAAATAGCGCCGTGTTGCTGTTCGGATAATTATAGAAATTTATGGAATGTTTAATCGTCCTGGCACCAGAATGATTTGTTGCTCTGCAGAGACAGACAGACAACATTGACTCCTAACCTGACAAGTTGAATTGAGAGGCGACACAAAAAATGGATTTTTGCTGTCTAACAACAACAAAACACACAATTTGCTGGAATTCTCATTGATCATCGATTTGTACACAATTCATTTGATCTGAATCTTAACACGTATTATGATCATGTGATGTTGGCAGTCCTGTGCTTCACAGTCCCTAATCTAAATAGAAGCTTTCTTTCTGGATTAAAGCGTCAGTGCCAAAGTTGTTGTAAAGCTTGGGATGCGCACTAATATTCTTTATCCTATTTCTATGCAGTTCACTGTTTTTTTTTGGGGGGGGGGGGCAGAACCTGCCTCCGAAAACATTTTAAGGAATACTAGAGTTACCCGGCATAAAATTCCGCCGGTCTAGCTGATCCCCATGAAATTAGGCATTCCAGGGCATGACGTATCCAGGATATTTTGTATCCCTGGGCATCAGGACAGTACTGTCAATTGGTCAATTTGTGCCGGTTTTGTTGGCTCCCACGAAATGACGCAGTGCCTTATGTGCATCGTAGGACAGCATATCTGAATAATTAATCGTTGAAAGCGTAAATTCAATATTTTGATAACCTTAGATCACATAGGAAGGTCATTAACATTTAATTTATACTAATTTGACTCCCTTTTTGCAGCGCCAGTGCTGTTTGTAGAAAAGTATAGCAAAATCGTTTTGTTAGGTGAGATGAGTTTCGTTGGCCGAATTGGAGCAGGTAGGGTCGATAGTTTCAGTGTGGTCCAGTTTTTAACATCACATACGAAGTTGGTTCAAAAGGGCAGCCGTTTTGTATTCAATCCCAGGGCATCAAAGGACAGCAACGTCAGAATTAACTTATTTTCCCTTAATTTGACTTTTTTCACAGTCAGATGCTGTATTTGTAGAGAAGCATAGAAAGGCCGTTTTGTCAGTTCCTTTGCCCGAATTTCATCAGGTAGGAGAATAGTTTTCCTGCGGAAGATTTTTTTTTTTATCTTCTTCGAATTAAAAACGTGAATAAGAATTTAATAACCTTAGAAAACATGCGAAGGTGTATATCATCAACACTTAAGTTATACCTACATGCCTAGTATTAGGCTATACCTACTACCTGTCTTAAATTAATAACCCATGTTCGCGGCTCGGACGGGACTCGAAATCATAACCTTCAGCTTAGTAGGCCGACGCCCTAACCATAAGGCTACACTGACTTGATAAGCTAAACCCGTTTTAAAACGTTTAATAATATAATGTGAAGTAATATTTAATTTTCACTGATTATTACAAGGGCTTAACAATACTCTCCATCCTCCGAACGCTCGCCCTTTTTCTTTGCTACCGTGCTAAAAATGACTGTTCTCGGCCAAATTCATTGCTACTTTGCAAAAATTAATTGTTACATGGCATCGAAAACAATACCCTTACGTCACTTCCTCCTCATTTTTCCGTGAAACCGCTTTTATTACGTCGATTGGCGCCTTTTGAAAACTAAACTAAACAAAATTAAATAAAACAAACAAGTTTTTAGATTCAGAACAAGATTTTTATATTAAGATTTTTTTTAACGTCGGAATAATTTTGTCTGTATTTAATGAATCTAGTTTGTCATTTCAAGATGGGCAATTTCATTAGAAAAATGGTGAAAGACAAACGTAGACATTGTTTGTACGTTTTTACATAATTTCTGTATTATGTTATTTGTCTAATAAGTTTTTGTAAAAGTATCTAATTGTACTGTGTTGCCGGCTATAACAAGCTGGCTATAACAAGATTACCATCAGAAAATTAGTAAGTAAGTAAGTAAATAAGATATTTATTTCCATAACTAGGAAAATGGAAACCAGGAAGAGACTGTTAGGTTCCGCTAACACCTGTCCAGCATTGAAACGATAAGATTCATACATTAGATAAAAGAGAAATAAGATACATACAACCAATTATATGACTAAAAGAGGAGCAATTGTAATATACATAAAACATTAAAAAAATATTAAAAGCAAAAACATATTAAAAACATTTTAAAAATATAAAAAAAATCATATTAAAAACATTTAAAAAATATTAAAAATAAAAACTTATTAAAAATATTTTAAAAATATTAAAAACAAAAACATATTAAAAACATTTTAAAAATCTTGCAAGATCGGTCGTTTTAAGAAGTTGTCTAAAAATACGTAAGTTCGCAGAATCCACCACCTCCGATGAGAAGCTGTTCCAGGGGTGCACCACACGATTGGAGAAAAAATATTTTCTAGTCTCTCTTTTTAGGCGCAACCATCAGTTTAAGTGCGTGTCCCCTAGTATAGCTATTGCCACGAACCACAAAGAAAAGCTTTGGGTCAAAATCAACAAATCCCCGTAGGATGGAGAATGTTAGGCATAAATCTGCGTGCAAACGCCGCAGCTCGAGAGACTCGAGACCCAGCTTACTATGACGCATTGCGTAAGGCAAATTGTAGTATCCCAGAAGATATTTCGTGAACGAACGCTGTACAGATTCAATATGTTTGATGTCTTTAAGATGATATGGAGACCAGACTGGGCTGGCATATTCGAGAATAGGCCGCACATAGGTTTTAAAGGCTTTAATTAGAGTAGGCACGTCACGAGAGATAAAGCATCTTCTCACCACAAAACTAATTCGTTTTGCCCTGCTAACTAGCTGATTACACTGGTTTGAGAAACTAAGTTTAGATGAGAAGTAGACACCAAGATCCTTAATACTTTTCTCGGCCTTTAAGGCATGATTTTTATGTAAGTATGCATGATTTCTATTATTATTACCAAGATGGAAAACAAGACATTTGCTATCATTAATAAGGAGCTGCCACTTAGCTGACCATTCGAAAATGGATTCCAGTGATGCCTGAAGCAGTGAGTGGTCATTAGAATCAGTAATGGGTCGATACATCTTGATATCATCTGCGAATTTTGGCAATTTAACATTTATTGAGTTAGACGACAGGTCAGAAATGTAAGTAATAAACAACAACGGGCCCAATACTGATCCCTGTGGGACACCGCTGGTTACTGGTAAGGAAGACGTGGTTCCCAATTTTACTGCTTGAGTTCTGTTCCTAAGAAAATCCTCAAGCCACTGAAAATTTTTTCCGCTGATAACTATGTTAGATAACTTTACTAGAAGTTTGGCATGTGTCACGGAATCAAAGGCTCTGGCGAAATCAATACATAAAACGTCAACAGGTTTACCGTCTTCCATTGAAAGCGTCCAGTCATTAAGACAGGTTAAGAGCTGAAGAGTCGTCGAACGACCTGGAAGAAAGCCGTACTGGTCATCTGGTATAAGATTAAATGAATATAAGTGGTTTAGAAGACCATTCCGTATAATCCGCGAAATCGGATTATACGGAATCCGATTTCGCGGATTTCGCGGATTTCGCTCGGCCGATTATCGGCCGAGCGAAATCGGCCGATAATTTATCGGCTCAGCCGTATTACCCTTCTTGAAAATAGGCACAACATTAGCGTGCCTCCAACTGTTAGGTACAGTACACGTGTCTAATGATCTTTCGAGGATATGAAACAATGGTCGCTACAGTTGATGAGCAAGTTTCTTGTAAAAAGTTGACGAGAATCCATCTGGGCAGAGCTGTACTGTTTTTTAATTTATTGAGATGTTGTAAAATGGTTTCTGGTGTAAAATTGACATTTTCAAGTTTATTTATTATATTAATATTAGTATTTGAGTTATTCCACGGCTGCTCAAGAACAGGGACGTCTAAGTCCAACTGGTTTTCGTTATGATCATTGCTAACGAAGTTGTTACAGAACGTATGGTTTAAGTCATTAGCCTTCTCGACTTGAGTCGTTAATACTTTATTATTGTAGTGCAATAGTGGGATTGATTTAGTTGTCTTCGTTTTCTGTCTGAAAAATTGGTAGAGGGAACCCATAGTACCCACATTTAAAATTTGTTGCTCAGACGTTATTTCGTGCATCTGGCATAGATGTTTTAATTTATAACTGCAGGTCTTGTACAATTCCAAATTATCGGAAATCGGTTCGATTTCAACCGTCTCCATAGGGACCTTTTTTTTTACCATTTGCTTTTTAATAGAGCTAGGTATCCTAGTTCTAGAATTTTTTGATTTAATATGGTATTCCGTAGATTCAGTAGCCAAATTTGTTAAAACGATCATGAAAGAATTCCACGGGGATTCAACTGTGGTAAGCCCATCAAAAAGTGAATTCCAATAGACGTTTTTAATTTCGCGCTTAAGCTGTCGTAATTAAGTTTTGAGTAGCAGTTTGCCTCATTAATGTCAATATTGTGATTGCGATTGATATGAAAGGTAACAGTACTGTGGTCACTGGTGGTAAATGGAGCGATCACGTCTGTATCGAAGATAGTTCGCTCACAATCCACCAGGATGAGATCCAGGATGGCATTACCCCGTGTTGGCTTCGTCACCAACTGTTCCAGACCAAGGTCCATAGTGCAATCAAGGAAGGATTTTTGATTTAAATTTGACGAATTCTGACGCATGACATATTGAAGTCATCAACTACAAGATTTGTACAAGTGGGGTCTACAGATTTCCTAAGATAATCACACATGCCCTCAATTTGCTCTTTATCCCTGCCGTTCGGCAAGTAGCAGCTTATCAACTTGGTATTTAAAGTAGGGAGGTAAATGCTCAAAGCTTCAGAACCCACTGCAACCGTCTGTCTGCTCGTTGGGATCGAATCTCGAAGAAAAACCGTAATACCAGTCCACCACCCAGATTAACAGTGTTCGTGAAACCCATTCTTTATTACGCACATTAAGCCTTCGTTCGCCTTCAGAACAAAACGTGAGCTGAAATTTCTAACCCGAAACTGGGATTCCTTCGTGTGCTTCAGTGTCCGGCCCTACTACGTCAACTCTTTTTTCAGTTCAGGTCAGCGCCCATAGTTGTTTAGACTAAATTCAATAACATTTCCAAATCAGTCATTTTTGTCTCAACTGTGTTTTGTTGCACTCTTATTGCAGCAGCTTTTCATTGAAACTAGCTGGCAGACCGGCTAACACATCAAAGGTTTTTTTTTTTTAAAGTTTTTAAAAAAGCCCAGAGCCTGCACATACTTTATTAAACAATTGCTCCATGGTGCTCGTGAGCTATTTCTTCGCTCGCTCAATTAATACTGTACAAGTTAATAATTTTAAAGATTAACGATTAAAAACGGAAAGGCAGTAGAATGTAGATAAAATTAACAATTTGCAACGTTTCGAAGCAAAATCCACTTCGTTATCAAGCAAAAATAGAAACAGTTAAGAAGCTAATGTAAAACACTTGAAAAACCATAAATACCTAAACTCAACTCTAAACAGAAGAATTCACATTTGATATTTTAGAGTAAATTTCGCAGCAAAAATCAGCCTGTGTTCGTGCTCTCTAAAAACAAACAAACAAACACACGCAGCAAAAAAGACGAATACCACAAGAGGCCCACTCCATCAATAAAAACATGCGAACGTGTTAATTCTCTAACCCCAAAAAAATTGAAATTGACACATTGTTGCCCCGACTAACAATTAACTCTACACAGTCATCTCAGCGGAAATGACGTCATGCAGGAAGGACAAGGGTTTTTTTTTACACGATACGGATCGTTCAAGCCAAAGCGATAGATTGGGAGGGAGGGGGGTGCGTGGGTGGGGAACACCCATGCGTTGGGCAGTGCGTCTGTTTGGCCCTGCATTCTTATGCTATATTAACTAAACAGATTGGGAGGGTAGTGCGTCTGTTAACATTAAGCATATGATTATTCATTAACTGTACCTAAAAGCTAAGTTTATTTTTTATTTTTGGAGACCGAATCAGTTTTTTAGCAAAATCTTGCAAATGGATTAGGTGGAGTGGCTGTCTTTAATTCAACTACTCATCCAATTCAAGTAAGTGTAGTGAAGGGAAAGGAGGGCCGGTTAAGTGGATAGGCAGGGAGGAGAAGGGAGAGGCTGAGGATGGGAGGAAAAGGGGAATATTATAGAAAGAAAAATTGCCTGTCCCACTCAACGTTCAGGCAACACCGACCGAAAAGTGGGAAACAACCATGGGTGAAAAAAAAACCCGGACGAAGCCGGGTACGACTGCTAGTAATAAATAAATTGGACCTAAGCTTAGAAAGAAACAGTATGGAATTGGACTTCTCACCTACTAACCTGCTACTGTTAGCCTACTAGCAGACGAGAAGTCAGATTCCCTACAGGGAGTTTCTAAGCTGTCCTTAGGCCCATTTTATTGACTATTTTTATTTCTGAGCTTTGAGTTATTACGCGTTTATGGCGTTTAAAGTGTTTAACTTGACTTTGGCTTCTTGGCCGCACTTTTGTATTGTTCGATAACGAAGCGGGGATTGATTCGAAATATTGCAAATTTTATGTACACTCTACTGACTTTCCATTTTTAATTGTTACGTCCCAGTGCTTATACTATTTCATTCAATAATTTTAAAGCACATCCCTAACTAACGTTACATCATGGTATCCTTGGAATTGTATGCATTACACCAATTTATTTTAGTTTAAATTTTTGGTATCATTTTTTATTTTATTAGTTTTTTCCCTATTTGGTTCTAGTCTTTCTGACTGCTGATTGCATTTTACACATTTATCTCTTTTCTTCACTTTCCATTTATTCAAATCATTAAAGAAAGAAATTACCTTTGGCCTAAGGACTAACTCACCAAACTTTTCACCCCACCTTCTTTTAACTGAAAATGTCCTCTTTTTTTTTAATTCTACATTCATTTTTTTTTCTGCGCACGCAACGAAACTGTCAACAAAACGGTAGAATAAAAATACTCCTTTTTCAAGCCCGATGACCTTTTTCCTCCCCATTGCAACATAAAACGGACAACAAGCGGTTGAAGGGGAGGGGGGGGAGGAGGCTGCATGAGTAGCTAGGTACTTAAAAAAAATGGTCATGACAACATTTGTTGAATTTCACCTTTTTTCCAACTGTGCCCCTCTGGGTACGGCCCTGGTGCAACGAATCTGTTTTTATTTTATGAGGAGACATAATATGACAAATTCGGTAAAACATTCCGCCTATTTTATAATTAAATCGTAACCGCTCGGCCTCGAAATTAGAAAATTAAATATTGGCTATGTTCGGTTTCGTTGCTTTTAAAATTCTCGACTGCACTCATTTGGTGAGTTATATTATTATTGGTGGAGGTAAAGCTTAATACTTGATTGAATGTGGATTTTGTGTGTGTGTGTTTTTTTTTCTGTTTGGGACATCACATTCACACGTTTTTTCTGATTTGGTTGATATTTCATGACTAAGGAGTTTTTGTGCAGGAAAGAAATGCCTTCCAACATGAAATTGCTACCTCAAACATTTGAGAGGTGTTGGCAAGCCTCAACTGGGGAGGAGGGAGAGAGGAGCGGGGGGTAAACTATTTTATGTTGACAGAAAATTTGATTTTAATTAAGATTCAGCTATTGATGATGGAGCAACAAGCTCCAAAATATTGTCAAGGCGTCTTAATTTGTAACAACTTGTAATTCATTGATAAGATAATCTAATGATTCAATGATTATCAATACCATTTGTTGATTTGATGACATTGTTACAAACAAAAACATCAAGTGTGCCGTAAAAAAGGGGGTTATGATTGAAGTTTCACTTTACTTGTTAAAATGTACACGGATAAAAATTGATGATTTTTAATTGAAATAAGTAAATGTATGTACATGTGAGAAAATTGCATTAGCTGAAGTACTGTTGTGCTTTACGTTTTTAAATGTATGATTCATAAAGTACAACAACACTTAAACAGATGCAATTTTTTTCAATTGTACATTCTGATTATCGCCGTGTATGATACAATGACAATCACAATTAAACAAAAGATTTGAATAAAGCTATAGATATTTGTTTTGTTTTTTAATTTTCAGCCGGGTGGGGGGATGCCTGTAAAGTTATGGAAAACCTACTTTTTGATTTGGTGGGCCAAAATTGCTATGAGCCCATCATAAGAATTCAGCCAGTCCGGGTGTGGGTATTGACCGGAATTGGAGTTGGCAAGACATTGGAGAAACAAAGCACTTCCATGTGGGGCACTTGGCAGAAGTCTTGGGTGTTCAACACAACTTGAATATAAAAGTTTGATGACCATTTATTTTTAACATTAATCAACTTTCAACTTACCTAGTTCGTCACCTTTAATGCCTTTCTTTCCTCTTTTTCCCATCAATATTACAAGATTCGTTTTCGCCTTCCAATTTGCAGTCCAATTTTTTTCCTTCTCCTTTCCAATTAGTTTTTCTTTATTTCTCTTTTTTTTTTCTTCTTTCACGAAAAAGATGGAAACCCACCGGAAACAAACGACACTTTTTCTGTGTCGTTAATTTTGTCGTCTAATAAGGAAGGTCAACCATTTGCATAGAAATTAACTAATTTCCTGAAGGTTAGGCTCTCCCTTAACGATTTTGTGGCATAAGCACCATTTAAAAATTTTAACATGCGAAAGCGCTCGTTCCTAAGGCGATTAAAGATGCCGCAAAGCCTATTTCTCCCCAAAGGGTGAACGGGAGGGGGGAGTCGTTTTGACGACATAAATTTTTTATGTAAATACGTGTCAGGGAGTAAAAGGCAAGTGCAGCGAAATCACACTTAATTTGAATATAATAACGATGAAGATATTAAATGCAGCTGCGCACAGTACAGAAACGGTGCTAAAATAATGGTAGATATCTTTAAAATGCTGTAGTTGCTTATCGCTGTCCTTTCTGCAGGTTTCAAAATCGTAACTCAACCGTATAATGCCATCAGTCAATAATCTAGTCGCCCTGTGAAGCCTAAAGGACCGGTCAATATTTAGGTGCAGGAGGAAATTGGTGGGGTAGAAATACATATTAAGGCCCCAGGAAATATGTCTCTCTCGAGGGTCATACATATTTTAAGCGCAAGAAAATTTTACTTGTTGTGATGGTGGGGGTCAGGATATTTTTGGACCTTGGGTGGGGGGAATCTTTTTTCAGGGTTTTGGGAGTAGGGGGAGTTACCGAAAATGTTGAGGTCATATTTTCAATTCTTCTGAACCCCCCTTCCCCAGACATGCATAATGATGAGCGGTCCCTTACGGTGGGGATTTCCAGTTGAGGTCCAAACACGACTGGCAGTAATGTAAGCCCCGGCCTAACTAAACCACCACCTCACGACTAAGCTGAGGACTAACGTTGCTGGTGATTTCAATGCTGGTCTAAGTTGGCGACTTACTAGTACAGTACTAAGGACGGGAAAGCCAAAGGCTCACAAGAAATAACTAAATACAGATGCAAACCTATTTACGTTGCCTTTTGGACTTATATGTCAGACTGCCTGAGCGGGGAATCTAACCCCGGACCTTTGGACCTATGGCTGTGTCAGTCTGGCTCAGCAGTAGAACCTCGGCCGTTAATTTCAAAGGTCCTGGGTTCGATTCCCCGCTCAGGCAGTCTGACATATAAGTCCAAAAGGCAACGTAAATAGGTTTGCATCTGTATTTAGTACAGTACTAGCTACACCCCCGACCTTTGGCCTAAAGTAGTACTGGGTAACCATGGCGATTTCCATGTTGAGGTCAAACTGCCCGAATGATGATATTGATTAACCAGTAGTCATGGAAACGGGACTTTGCAATGAAACTCTGACTTTGCCAACGGGACTTTGCCAACTGTATTGGACGGTTGATGGGAGGGGGGAGGTCCCTCATCCCTCTAGTTGCTATGGCCCCTGTACAAATTAGTTATGTTAATCTGTTAAAGCATGTCAATGAACGTGGTCAGTTCGAAAACCTAAACCAATTCACATTTACGAACTGAAAATGTTGTGTCCCTATTGGAGAAAGGGAAAATTATCATCTCCTACTGACCTGACGATAACTTTTAACCAGAGTGACACTTGAATTGATCTGGTGGGGAAATGTACCCCTGAAATCACACTTCATACCAACACTCACGTCGTGCAGTGAAGCATCGCTTTCGAAAGAGGTGCTTAAACCTCAACTTAGACCATGGTATTCCTGGGTCTAATTTTATCCTTAGTCCCAGGCCTAACATGCTCATTAACCCGAGGATTATCGATAAACCTGATTGGAAATCACCGATTTTTTCAGCTTGGGACTAACTGCCCCGTACTAAGTTAGGCTGCAGCTTAGGGGCTCTACATTCCTTAGCCCTCAACTTAGTTCGCATTGGAAATCGCCGGATATTCGCGATACCAAACTTACGCCCAAGATTAACTGTAGACCTCAACTAGAAATCCCCACCGTAGTGAGACGGCGTTGACTTGTCGATACGGTAGGACAAAGATTCATAAGAAGGCCTTGCACTGTGCGAAGCAGTACTCAAGTATACTAGCCGTAGACAGGTTTGAAAGAAAAGCATACAACTCTGTCTTCTTATTATTCAGGTCCTTGTAAAATGGTGGTGAAAGATTTAAATATAAAGTCGTTACAACGCTATTTCTACCGTCATGGTTTTGTTGACCAAAGTCAAGTTAGGTATAAGATTAAGTAAACCACTCGCAAATTATTTAGGGACATCCATTTTTTTGTTTGCGGGGGGTTAGATTATTTTGAGATACGTTACTTTTACTTTCTGGTGTAAAGCACAGTATCATCACATTCATCTGTAATTTCCCACTTGTATACTGAGTGTCTGTACAGTGCTTTTCTTTTACAAATAAATATTCGAATCTACTGCTAAAAGTCGAAAAACGTTGGCTAACATGCTTTTCTTTCTTTATCACCGGCATCTTCAAACATAGGTAACAAACGAGCACAAAAGTTTCTGGTTTACTAATAAATTGAAGAACCAACGGATTGTAGCTCAAGCCTTTTAGCAGACAAGGCTGATTGAAAGGAAATTTGTCTAATGAAATTAATATGTTGGAAAGCTTTCTTCCACATCACCCCCCTCCCCCCCCCCTGCCTCCTTTCCCCACCACCTAATTGATAGGATCGCTGGCCGAAAAATGAAAATAATGTTCTTACGGTGAAATACGTAGAGAATATTTATAAATTAGTAATAAAGAGCCGATTAATGTAAAAATATAGGGATGTAAGCCTTAAACAAACTTAATGCTCTAAAGGAACAGATACAAGAAAGACATATAAGCCATCAGCATCACACTAAAAGAAGCTCCAACTTTGTAAACCGTAATAAAACTTAACGCTCTAAAGGAACTGATGAAAAAAAAAGACGTAAGGAATGTTGGAGCAAGGCATTTGAGGCAGTAGGTCCGCTTTATCGCTATTACACAGCATATTGCAGTTTTCCCCTCCCCTCCCACGCCTCTTTCCAAATCTACCCAAAAATGAACCATCACGGTATCATACAGATAATGCAAACACGCTGAAAACACACGAATCCGACATGTGGTGGCGTTAGGTAGGTAGGAGTGAGAAAAAAATATTTGTCCACATTTGAAGGACTTGCCTTTAGTTTATGATAGAGGTGCCTTCTGACTGGCAAGAAAACTACAATATGAACATGAATTTGGCAAAAATAAATAGTAATTTTCGGCCCGGAATTTTGGTTTGTTCACAATAAAAATGTTAAAACAATAAAGAGGTGGGAGGTGAAGTCCCCAAGAGGACTTCACACAGCCGCCATTTTGGATGATTTTCCAACATGAAGGCTGAGTGAAGTCCACAATTCTGTGGCGTTTTAAAAAAAGGGCATAAGTCCATTTTTGGCATTTTTGAGATTAGTCCAAAAATGGCTTGTCTATACATTCTCTTTGCTTTCACAAAGAGAGGTTAGTCCGCCCTAGCATTTTCTAGCTTATTTTGTATATGTCCATTGGATGTAAGTCCACAAGCAGTCAATTTAATTTGACAAACGTAACCCAGTCCAACATATCTCCTTTTTTTCCCAAAATGGACTTATGCCCTTTTGTCAAAACGCCACAGAATTTGTGGCATCATTCCACTTTAGTGTTTTAACATTTTTATTGTGAACAAGTTGCCAATTGTCAGAGCGAAAATTAAGTATTTTGAAACTCATCAATAAAACAGTACAGTCAATAACATAATAAATAAATATAGGTAAATAAAAAAAAAATGAATTTCGAATATAGTTGAACGTTATAAAAATGTGGAACTGATTGCTCGACGAGCTTTGTGGTACTGCCAACAACTTTCAGTTGCAAGTTTGATTAGAATTTATTCACTAAGTTAGCTTTACTTATTTTTATTGAGGAATCTTTTTTTCCCTGTTCACCCTTTTCACTTCCTATGTTTTCTACTATTATTTTTCTATAGTTCTGCAGTTGTTGGCCAAATTTATTATGTCACAATTGATATTTTATACCCGGAGCCCACAACATCCCGTTTTAAAATAACTTTTTGTCAAATTTTTTTTTTGCCTAAATAATTACGGTACGATAAAACATGCGACCGCAAGCAACAAATTACCCCTCTCCCCCCCCCTCCCCCCACTCCCTCATCAGCACATAAAAAAATGGTCGTAGATGTCGAGAAATTGTGCAGCACTATCTTTGTGCTCTGATCCGAGGAGAGAGCATTAACAATTCTCGAAACGTCATCATTTTAACAAGTTTTGCGCTATTTTGTCGTCTTGGACGTCTCTTTTGTCGCGTGCCTTATTTCCGTCTTGGTGTCGTTACTTATTCTTGTTGGGAACATTTTTCTTTCACCAGGAAATCGAACTTTAGTGAACCGATTTTCAACTTTTGTAGCTTAAAACGTAGGCATTAACAAGGAACCATTAATTAATTAATTTTATGGTGACTGATTTATCTCAAAAAGCGTTCATCTCAATTCTCTCATATCACGATTATCTCATATCTAAATGTTAAGGGCTTTTTTTTTATTGACCTGAAATTTTTCAAAGAAAAAATAACGGACATCAGTATTAAAAAAAGCCGCTTAAGCGTATAACATACGGATGAAAGCCTTAAAAAAGCTTAATGCTGTAAAGGAACAGAAACAAGAATAAGACATGTAAGCCATCAGTGCCGCACAAATACGTGTCAAAGAAGCTCAAACTCTTTAAAAATCTTTAAAAAAAAACTTGATGCTCTAAAGGAACAAATAAAAAAAAAAAGACATGCAAGCCATCAGCGTCGGAAGCTCAGCTTGTTTTTTTTTTTGAGGATACTGGAGATTCTTTTACACATTTTAGTGCGACGCTGATGGCTTACAAGTCTTTTTTATGTACCTGTTCCTTTAGAGCGTTACTTTTTTTAAGGCTTACATCCGTGTTTTATATGTTAAGCGTTTTTTTTTTGTGATAGTAATCGTTTCGCAATTGACAGCATTTTACAATCTGCAATGGAAACATACCCAATTTATAATATTATTAAAAATTGGATATATTTCCATTGCCAATTTTGTTGAGGACGTCTGATGTCATCATGGTAGACGTTCGTCCCTGACTGCACTGATCCAGTTACCAGCAAGGTGCACTCGTCTCATCTATGTTAATGCGAAATCAATACCGAGTCAAAAATGTCGTCATCCTCCGCAACTGGCTGGCAGCCCGACAGACAGACAGACCGAGGGTGGAGAGCAGCCAACATACGCCCCCCTCCCCCCCTTCTTCCAACCAAGGTCGGATGGTTTGACTGTTTCGCGTGCAGACGAGAGTGAACGCCATCGGCTTGGACTCGGACAGACGGACGGCCAAGCTCGACCCCACGGCCAACGGACGGATATGTGAGTAAATTGTGTGCACCAAGAAAAGACCTCGACTGGAAAGACACGATTCTTGCATGGTAGGGGGAGGCAGGGAGGGAGGCAGGGAGGCCATTGCTGGCCCTACATGGGGAGAGAGAGGCGCTAAATCGGGAGGAGAGAAACTGCTTACGTCCGCCCACTCCCCCTCTTTCGGGAAATGGGAGAGCGAAGTTGAGCTCGTGCTCTCAACCGGAAGTCGTTCAAGAGATGGGCCGTCGGCCTCGTGATAGAAAGCAAAGTAGTGAGATGTCAATGTTGATCAAAACATACAATACCATGGCGATATATTTCTGAATCAAAATCTCTAGGGAGCGAAATGACCTACATTTTAGATTAAAGATGATGAAGCTTGTCTTGCAACCAGAAGTGGTATAAAGGAGGGGCTATAGGGAGTGTCTATCAATATCATGTTGCATCGCTTGTCCTGGTTCTCAACCTCATGTGGCCAATTGCGGTAGGACTGGTCCTGACTATTTTCAGGGGTAACTGACGCTAAAAATAGGCTGTATAGGATGAAAAACTAACAATCGTACTAACAGTTTATTTCAGTCATGCAACAGCGTTGGTTTTTAAGCAGAAAAGTAGATGGATTCTTTAAACTAAGGGCCACTGGAGTCAAAATCGCTTGTTTCCCTCCAGTCTCAACGTTAATTCTCGCCGGGGCTCGAAAATTAAGGTCTTTTAATCAGCCTTCGTCCACGACACCTGCTTGGTCCCATACTGGGTCCCACGCTGGATCCGTGCTTAACCCACTAGTCCCGTACGCGTGTTTTCCACCACTAGTCCGCGCTAACGCTAGCCCCGATTCTTAGCACGGGACCAGCGTTAGTACGGGAGTAAGCAGATGCCGTGTACCAAGGGTGAATGCTGCATTGGTAAAATAAGAATCTAGTGATGCCGAATCAATCGGCCTGACGTTGGAAAGTGAAATACAAGTGCACTGGCGGTGACCGGAAAAAAAAGCCTTGGAAAAAAAGCCGCGGAAAAAAAAGCTGAAGGAAAAAAAAAGCCGATGGAAAGAAAAGCCCCGGAAAAAAAAGCTGATGGAAAAAAAGGCCGATAGAAAAAAAAGCCGTGGAAAAAAGCCGCGGAAAAAAAGCCGATGAACAAAAAAAAGTGCGAAAAATTCTGGTTGAAAATTTACAAAAAAAA
>JAHWFP010225640.1:19533-35717 GCA_023313725.1 Lithobius niger
GGAAAATCGTCTAATGACCCTGCCTCGCTCGTGCTTCAACGTTCGCTGCGGCTATACATAGAACATCAGAAACCGAAACAATATAATTGTTCAGTTAGACGTTTATCAATCATATCATTGTCCAGTCAGACGCTTATCCACGATTACACCATACTCCGTTTCGATGATTTTTCAGATTTTTTATTTAGGCAGATATCCCATTAGGTCGTCCGACGCCCCGCCATTTATACGCTCCAACTAATCTGAAAGTTGAAACGGAGGGAGGGAGGAGGGCTGTGTGCCAAGATGATAGCCAATTCCTTTCGACCATTTCTGGGTAGCATTTATGGGTATTTCATCAATTTGTGACTGGTGCTCCTGAACCAGGTAAATGGCCCCAATCCAAGCGAAAGTCAAAGCGGTTCTTTTGGGAAGGGGAGGGCATCAAGAACCAGATATTTGCTACCTATCCGCTATGGCGATAAACAACTCAAATTTATTAATTTTCTGTTGAAGTCGTTTGTTCATCGACGCTAGATTCTTCACATTTCCTTCGTCATAAGTAGGGGGGGGGGGGGAACTTAAGTTGTGCTGTGGCTTGACGACCAAGTACCAGGGTTGGATTAAGACGTTGTGGGGTCCGGGGGGAGTGGGGGGGGGGCAATCTATACACGACAGGTGGGTGGCCCATAAAAAAAAGTAACCCTGTTTTAAAGGTTTACTTTCCCGGTTCAGCTAAACAAACATGATATAACCTGACATCACCATTTGAAGAAAAAAATGAAAAACAATAATTATGAGTAGTCGTGGAGTACGTGGGTGCCGAGGCAGCTGCCTCATTTGCCTCATTGTTAATGCGACCCTGCCAAATACATGCTTAACCAAGTGTCACAAATGCAGATAGAAAATCAGACCTTAAGGATGGGACCAGGAATTATTTATGTCCCGGGGAAGGGGTTGGGAGGAGGAAATGAAAATGTGACCATCAAATTTTCGATGATTTCCCTTCGAAACCCTTAAAAAATCTTTAACTCCCATTTAGGATGAAAAAATAACGTGACACCCCCGCCCCAAAAAATCCGCTTTTCGTATATCTGTTGAGACTGCCTGCAGATGATCTCTTGTAGCCAAAATTAAGTGTTAGCACTCCGCACCCACAATTACCATTAGCTGTGAGGAAAACGTGTCTTGTTTTTAACGAAAGAACAAGGTTGAGTTAGAAAGGTTCTATAAAACACCGATGCTCCTTATATCCATCTTGTGTCATACAATAAGACAATGTTTGCTTCCACCCCCCCAAACATAGTCACCATCTAAAAAGCAAAAGAACCCAAGCACCCAGGAAGTAAGCATTTTTTAGAAAGTTTATTGAAAACATTATGTATGCAGCTTCAAAATCTTTTCAATACACACATCATGTAGAGTGTGTTGGGGATGGGGGGGGGGGAGGTAGGGAGTGGCCAGAAGCTGAGGCGTTTCTAAAGATTTTGACTGATGAAAGTGGCAATTTTGAGGGTCCAAAAAAGACTTTTTGCCCTCTAGTTTGGTCAGTAACTATATACTCGTGTGGTAACAGAAACCAGAGCTGAGCGTATTTCACGATGGTGAGGCTAAATGCCTATACGGAAAAACAGCATGAAAATTGTCGAAAATGGGCAGTCTTCGTGCCCTGACAAGCAAGTTGTATTTGAACCAATACAATGTATATGCAAACGTGCGTGAAGATCGTCGATTTCAGCCGACTACTATATAATGTCTAATTCATCTCATATAAAGTAATTTATGCGACAGATGGTATTCAAGACACTCAACTCCCAATATGTGCTTTTTATGGTGACGTTTGGAGAGGGATTAACTAATTGAGAAAGATTGCAATCATTTGTAAAGCTACTTTGATGTATGTTGGGAAAACGCCATCTGTATCAAAGTAATTATCTCTCTTTATAACGAATAACAATGCAAACTGACCATCACACATAATCGGCAACACCAACATTGTCCATGCAATGGACGCTCTAATTATTGTTGATGGGTCATGGTAGTTAAGTAGCCTGAGCACATTGTCATCTTTGTATGCTCTTGAGTTAACAAACAAATCAGCAAACACTTAAATTCAAAGGATTTTAGCGAGCGTTAACCGCACCCACTCATCTGCCCGACGAAGCCCTAAGGCCCTATGTCTGCACTTAAATTTATATTAACTGAATAAAAAACGGCTTAGCCGTTTAGAAAAAAAGCATTAGAGCTCGTATCCCCATACTCACAGCTGTGAAGGTACACGAATAAAAACGGATTAGAGTTCACTCGAACCAACGAACTGTAATATGAACTCCAATTCCAGGGAACAATGATTGTTTTAGCTCAATGGTTATGTCAGAAAGTGAACACAGTTTGTGTTTGAAATGTTTAATGTTTGTGTGCACTTAATCTGGGTGTTGTACAGACTTTTTTTTTAATATATGTCTGTGTTTGTTGGAATTGGAGTTCAAATTATTATCAGGTTATTTTAGGATATACCGAGTGTCCAATAAGTCAGGGGTCACCCGGATGATATACCGGGGATTTTTAGCTTTGTTCATGCTGATGGTCCATTCGCATGAACAAAGCTAAAAATCCCCGGTATATCAGCATGAACACCCGGTATATCACGTGGGTAAGTACCCCCCTGACTTTAGGGGCATCCGGTAGGTACATATAAGCAATATTTGACAGGGAGTCAGTACTTGCCTGCACACCTATGGACTATTATTCTGGGGTCGCTACAACCATTTTAAGTATGACATATATACCCTGAATAAATTGTTACTTGATGTGCGTTTCATTACAGCCCTAACGAAGGTGGTCCATTCTTTTTGTGTGGTTCTTCTAAAGGGTTTCAAAATGTCATAGTTGATGGTTGATGGTTGACAGAGTTGAGAAAAGCTCACAAACTTCAAGCAATTTTTGCGCTTATTAAAGCTGAAATGTATTTGTAGAGATTTATTAATTAATGTCGAATTAATAAGAGCTTTTCTATTCATTCTGAGCCATATTTCGTTCACATGCATGTCAGTTTTAAAAAACCAGAAAAAAAGTCTATGAAAAACGCAACATCGTAGTTTGCGAAGTTGTCTTGATGCGGTAGCATACTGTTGTTCCAAAAATAAATATTTAAAAGAAGTATAACTAAAATAAAGAAAGGGAAACTAACTGTAAATGTTCACTTGTCATAGTTGTTCACAATGTTGGCTTCATTTCTTTCTTTATTTAATGCAGCTCAAATATTAGTCCGTGTAGGATTTCTAGGTGAGGGTGGGGGGGGGGGGGGAAGGTTATGGCCGTCCAGGGATGATAAGGGGGGGGTGGAGAGGTCCGCTAGCACTTGCATTGTAGGAGAAGATTAGGGGTTGAGATTGCATAAAATTACTCCCGTTACAGGATGAAGTCGAGCAGTTTTAGTTAATACACTTGGTTTAATTCACAATTCACACATATGATTTACTACATAACCACAATTTGGGAGGGCGCCTCTACTACTATGAAAAATATGAAGTTGAGTTAATGCTTGGGTTAAACTATCCGTTACTCTAACAATTTAGTGCATGTTTCTCAAACTACTGGGCTATTACTACGTGAATGCACAAAACAACAACGAGATGGCATGTCCGTCCTTCGTAAAGCTAACTCAAGTCTCTTGACTTTAACTTGACTACGAAGTAAACTCTTCTCGTAATGTTGAACATGGCAACAAGTGCATTAAAAACGTACCACTTGTAATAATTCGGGAAACTGTCACGCACATCCCTGCAGTGAAGCCTAACTGGGCGTGGCTGCAAGTAAACGGGGTTTTAGTTTCGAAATAGGCAAGCAAAGTAAACAAGGCATTACCTGCATGAATGTCCGCCAGCATTTGATGTTAACTGCAAACGAGTGTAGAGAAGAGCTTCTTACTGAGTTAGGAACGCGAGTTGACATCGTAATGGACCAAATATTACACTTCTACACAAATCAAAACTAATGAAAGGGGAAGATTTCTGTCCTCTCATGGTTCTGAGGGAAGCTAACTAGAAAAGTTGGACTTAGAAAATTGTGGGTGGTCAGTTTTTTGTGGACCACCCTGTATACTAATAAAGTCAAGTGGGAAATAAGCCAATAGCGAAATTCCCCACTATAGACAATAAGGTAGTAATGTTTCTAACGGTGGGGATTTCCAATTGAGGTCTACAGTTAATCTCGGGCGTAAGTTTGGTATCACGAATATCCGGCGATTTCCAATGCGAACTAAGTTGAGGGCTAAGGAATGTAGATCCTCTAAGCTGCAGCCTAACTTAATACGGAGCAGTTAGTCCCAAGCTGAAAAAATCGGTGATTTCATATCAGGTTTATCGATAATACTCGGGTTAATGAGCATGTTAGGCCTAGGACTAAGGATAAAATTTAGACCCAGGAATACCATGGTCTAAGTTGAGGTTTAAGCACGTCTTTTGAAAGCGATGCTTCACTGCACGACGTGAGTGTTGGTATGAAGTGTGATTTCAGGGGTACATTTCCCCACCAGATCAACTCAAATGTCCCTCTGGTTAAAGGTTGTCGTCAGGTCAGTAGGAGATGATAATTTTCCCTTTCTCCAATAGGGATACACAATTTTCAGTTCGTAAATGTGAAGTGGTTTAGGGTTTCGAACATAACTAATTCGTACCGGGGCCATAGCAACCACGGGGATGTGGGGAAACTCCCCCCTTCCCCCCAATCGTCCAAGAAGACGTACAGTACAGTTGGCAAATTCAAGTTGTCGAGTTGACAAGCTCGGCTAAAACTTCACTGCCAAGTCCCGTTTCCATGAATACTGGTTAATCATTATCATCCTTCGATCAGTTTGAAAGTAACGTTTCAGATGTTTTTTTTTTCTATTAGCTTTCGTAACACTTCTGTTTTTTTAGGGGCTGGTATCACAGTCACCGTTCGATTTTTTGCTCATTTTCAACTTTTCACTGCTATTCTGTCGTTTCTAATTTAGGTGGAAGACCCCAATTATATTCATTCGAAAGGTGGGACTGTCTTCTTTGCATCAAGGGTAAATAAATGGGTTTGTCATTGTTAGGGACCGAGCTACGCCCTTTTACTAGGAGCTGGTATCACAGTCACTGTTAGATTTTTCAACTTTCAACTGCTATTCTGATGTTTGTAATTTAGGTGGATAACTCCAATTAGGTTCACTCGAAAGGTCGGAATGTCCAGAGACGTTAGGAAGATTAAAGTTGGAGGGGTGTAAACCAGAAATTTAGCGACATGATTTTCCATCTAGCCAAAAAATTATGCAATTTTTCTGACAGATTTGCCGACTGGCCAAAAATTATGTAATTTTGCCGACTGATTTGCCAACTGGCCAAACATTGTGGCGGCACCCCCCCCCCGCACTCCCCCCCCCCCTTTCGCTTCGAACTCCCCCCCCCTTCCATAAAAACGTCCCTGGGAATGTCTTCCTTCGAATGAATCGAATTGGAGTCGTCCACCTAAATTAGAAACATCAGAATAGCAGTTGAAAGTTGAAAATGAGCAAAAATACGAACGTGACTGTGATACCAGCCCCTATATTTTATCAACAAGTCAATCCGTTATTAGTATTACCTGACCCTGAAAACGTAGATCACCAAAATGATTATCCAGTCTGTTCTATATGCAGAGATATGGCCGATATATGATTTTTCAGCCATCTTGGCCGCCATCTTGAATATTTAAATTTGCTCAAGGGTGAGAAAGTGGCATCCCAC
Organism: Lithobius niger; assembly: GCA_023313725.1. Taxonomy (NCBI): domain Eukaryota; kingdom Metazoa; phylum Arthropoda; class Chilopoda; order Lithobiomorpha; family Lithobiidae; genus Lithobius; species Lithobius niger. The sequence continues at coordinate 25,263 of JAHWFP010225640.1, forward strand.
AGAATTTCAGTAAGTATGTCTTGAAGAAACACAAAACACCATAAAACATTGGGCGGACCTTACTTCTAGTTTTTTGTACAGACTAGTATGCGAACTCAGAGCTAGGCTGAGCCTAGCGGGAAAAGAGCCGTTTTGCTTGACTGTTAGCCCATCACCACCGTGGCTTAAAAATATCATAGATAATGTAGAAACAAAAATAAAATATGCTTTAAACTGTATCTCCGCCAAGTTAAAAGTCTTGATAAGAATTAACTTGGCAGTTGGCAAACCTAAAAATTGAGTTGGCTATTTTACTGTATGTAGCCTTTCTCTGTTAGACAGTACCCAGAAGGCGGTTCTGTAAGGAGTAACTCCTAACTGGTATTTCGGAGGGGGGGGGGGAGAGTTACTAATATATTAATATTCCAACACAACATCACTGCCAGGATTTAAAAACTTTCTTAAGTAAGGCAGAAACGTTAACAAAACTGCATAAAACAAAACTTAGTAAACGATTTCTGCCAAGTTTTCGTTGTCTGAAGTCGTGAAATGTCACAAAGTTCATTTACTAGTTCGTCTGCTAGCCCATTCTGCCATTGTTTTAGCTAAAACAGAACGTGAACTAAATTCGTACTTCATGAAAATCGGGTATAGCTGGCAAAATTAAAAACTGAGTTGAAAATTAAGCTGGCTGTTTGATTTGCTAACCTATCGCTACTACGATTTGAAAATTCTTTTGTGTTAATGCAGAAACAATTCCATTTTTTATACAACAAACTTGTTAAAAATTCCAAAAAAAATCGAAGGTACAATTTGACAAAAAGAGTCCATAAAATCTCAAATTAAAGGACAAGAGCGACCCAAAGGACACTAAATGAGGGAAACAACCTAACATCCCTGAATCAAGGGAGAAAAAAATTAAAACGGAGCATGTCGATTTCATATTATATTTAAAAGCTTTTCTCCAATAATACTTCAAATTGTTTTGAACAAAACTGAGTGAAAGGTTTCGCCATTTTTCTCCATATTTTTTCATTTTTGAAAAACTGGAACATGTTGTTGCTTTAAAATGTGCAAGTTTTTTACAGTAATACCCTCTAGGTCGTTTAGGATAAAACTGACCAAAGATTTCACTACTCATTCAGCTCTTGACAGTCTTTTTGAAAAATATTTCTCCCCTACTGCCATGCTTGCACACAGCAGTTCATTGGCATTCATTATACAGCCTAGACGTCCAAAATATATTCTTAACCCTATCCCCAATCGTCAATGGTTAGCTGTTTATGTAATTTTAAACTGAAATCTGATAAATTTGGGAAGAAAATATTTTTTTAAAACTGATTCAGTCACAATTAAGTTTTACGAAAACTGCTATCCTGAAAACCGAATAAGAAAAATCACCGAAATTTGCTTGAAAACAATTTGATACACGAATCTCGACGTATCGTGGAGAAGCCAAACGCGTTGATACTGTTTACAGGTGATATGACGTCACTTGAAGAGTATTAACCAATCAGTGTACTGTACTAGCTAGACCTCAACATGGAAATCGCCAAGATTACCCAGTACTACTTTAGGTCAAAGGTCGGGGTCTAGGTAGTACTTTACTAGTAAGTCTCCAACTTAGACTAGCATTGAAATCACCAGTAACGTTAGTCCGAAGCTTAGTCCTGAGGTCGAGGGCTAGGCCGGGGCTTACATTACGCCAGGTCGTGTTTAGACCTCAACTGGAAATCCCCACCGTAAGTATTTACATTGATTTGAATATTTATTTAAACTTTTTATGACAATGGGTACTAATTTCTTTTATTCACATATCATTTATTCAGAACACTTAAATTAGGGATAGTAAAACAAAAACAAAAGCAGGCTAAACCGAAGTCATTCTAAACGTCAAATTCAGTTTGGCAAACACCAGCATTTTCAAAGAGGCAAGAGCTACAGCCATTCTTAAGTGATTATTCCAAATTTTATTTTCTTTAATTCGCAGGAAGGATATTTTCAATCTTCAACCTGCACGGTTTTTGGCCTCTTTTATGCTGGAACGAATCTTTCCTACTTATTGGTCCATCCAAGTGTATTGTTAGTTCGTCACGCAGGTTTAGGTCACTTTAGTTTCCCTGCATCTTTTATGTCAAAATGGATCTTTCCTACTTTATTGGTCCAATGAAGCATATTATTAATTCGTCATGTAGGTTAGGTCACCTTATTTTCCCTGCATCTTTTATGTCAGAATGGATCTTTCCTATTTTATTGGTCCATGCAAGTGTTGGGTTCTGTCATTTCTAAACAGAGGCAGAGTAGGAAGTTACGTACTGGGCAAATGAAAATTAACACAATTAGATGGTTGGGAAATTAACAGTTCCACATGATTTTAGCGGAAGCATCTCGTCTGCTTACCTTCAGTTAACTGCGGCCGGCCGATGGACTCCTGTCTTAAACTTGAAAACTCCCGATGTCATTAGGCTTAGTTACAGCATCGGCTATCAGAGTTTTCCGGCTGTCAGTATTCTCTTTAGCCGAATCCTTTAGGAAGGTCCCTTACGCATAAGGGCGTTGTTTGCACCTTATTTTGATTAAGAAGACAAGGTTAGTTTTGGACGATTGTGATCATTGACGCCAGTAAAAGAAGGATATCCAAGCTGACAGCTCCAGTTTGGATATCCTTCTTTTACTGATCTCTATCAGCAATTGGATATGGTTATACGCCAAACCAGATCGAAGTGCATCACTCAAGCCACGATTTCACTTCCAACATATTCACCGGTTCGTGGTTCACTTCTTGTTTGGTGAATCCATGGCGAGAGAGTTTTTCCTCTTCTTCACAACTGCTTCTCAGATTCCCTGGTGAACTGTGGTTTCCCAGGTCCTCTTTTGATTAGTTCATCCTCGAGACAACTACACTCATCTCAATAAGCTCTCTGTTTTTCTTGACGAGAATGTCGCTTCCTCTGATGGTTTGACTTCTTCGGCAACATTGCCTCCTTAGTTTGTGCAAGTAGCGTGAAGTCTTGGTCTATGACCTCCTGTTCATCTGCAGCATTCCTCCACTGCTCCATAATGGCTTCAAGTTCATTCTGTTTCCTCTCTCCGTCTCGATCTTCACAACATTCAACATGCTCAGCTGAGGTTGTGGTCTTGTGGCACTTCGAGTGAGTACTGGCATCTCTAGTAGTTTCCACTGCACTCTCTGCTCCATATCTCATAGCAGCTTGAAACTTCTCATAGTCAGTCCTTGTCGTCGCTTCTGTTGCTTCGACAACTGGTGTTCTAACTGCCTCGTCCTAATGCTACCTCTCGGGCAACCTGGACGCGGTGGATCTTTGGCAACCGGTGTCAGTCTCTCCTGGGCAATAGGTACTGGCGGATCTTGAACAATAGGTGGATCGTCTGGCTGCATCTCAAGACGAGCCTCTGGTTCTGATTCATCAGGCAGACAATACCACTCAGGTGCTTGTTGTTCCTGACCTTCATCAGCTTCTGGACTTCAAGTCTCCTTCAGCTTCTTTAAATGATGCAATACGGTCCTTGGTTATCAGCTGTGGTAAGGGTATCATCTGGGGATGTTTAGTGCTTCTCTCTTTATCCCTAGTGATGTCTGAGTCCTGACCTGGCTTGCTGCCAAGTGTGTAGCCTACGTCATCAAACTCATTGCTACAATTCACCGGCTTGCCAAACACGTCTTCGAATCATACATCTCTTGACTCAATCACTTCATACGTCTCTGGTATTTATATCTGGTAACCTTTACTACTCTGTGGATAACCTATCAAGTTTCCGACTCTTGATCGTACATTTAGCTTCCCGTCCCTCTTCTGCGCTGGAACTGCTACATAGGCCTTGGTTCCAAAATCATGCAGGTGATGAACTGACGGTGGGCTACTGGTCCAGAGTTCTTGTGGGGTCTTCTAAGAGTTCGGCTTACACAAGTATTGCGAAGGTAACAGGCCGTTCATAAAGCCTCACCCCTACTAACTTTTTGCGGGTTAGGTTCATCAACGTGCGGTTGTACCTCTCGGCGGTTCCATTTTCTTGCGGCATGTACACGTGCATCTTCACATAATGGATCCCGCTGGTATGTAAAAAATTATTGTCAAATTTTGTCCCGCAATACTCTCCTCCATTGTCAGTTTTTAAAGCTTTAATGGAAAGTCCTGTTTCCTTCTCTACTCTAGCTTATAACTTTTTGAAGTGCTCTAAAGTACTTTTATGCTCCATCAGATAGACAGCGGATTTACGAGAGTAGTCGTCTATAAAAGTGGTAAAGTACGAGAAACCTCTGTTAGTCTTCATCTTCAGTGGTCCACAAACGTCGCTGTGTATCAAATCTATCTTATTCGAAGCTCTTTGATGTGGCGTTGTCTTGTTGAACAATGGTCGACTAAATTTGCCTAGCTGGCACTCTTCACAAAGTTCTTCCGTTGGTTTGAGATGGCTTTCTCCAAACCTACTACTAGGTTCTGTTTCTGCATACAGCATAAACGGTCATATGGAAGGTGGCCTAACTTCTTGTGCCACTCCCAGTAGTAATTTCTGGCTTCCTGCATTTCTGGCTTCCTGCATTCCTGCGTTGAGTACAGGAGTTTGCTCGCTTTGTGAGTGTGGCTTCCCATGACTTCAAATTCTTGTTTCTTGAATCTAGGAAACTTCTTACTTCTGGCTTCATGTGGTCAGTGGTGATTGAAAAATCCTCAGTTCTATACATGTTTTCTTCCGTTCTGAAGATTTCGAACTTCGATTTAGAGCCTACTGCTAAACCAGTCTTGCACAACTTCTTTCCTGGTAGGAAATTCACGCTGTACTATTATCTAGCATCTGTCTGAGGGATAAAACTCGGGTGTGAAGAGACGGTAGATGGTAAACATTGTTCAAACTCAGATTTTGTTCATGTCTTTCCACAGTACCATCCCTTTCCCTAAAACTGGCGTTTGTGACCTGTCTGCTAAGATGGCAGTTTCACCTTTTATTTCTTCATAGTAAATGAAATCATCTTTACTGATGAACATGTGCTTTGTCGTGGCTCAATTAACTAGTAATGTTTCTTTCTCCATCTGAGTTTTAGGAATTGCGGAGCAATACACTCCTATGTTCGATGTGTAGTTGGACTGACCAATTGTATCAACTGGAACTTGCACTCATCTCTTTGATCCGCAATCCCTAGCAAAATGTCTTTTTGGAACAATTCAAACATACTTGCCATTCTTTCCTCCAAATTCCGGTGACATTCACTTGCTGTTCATGAACAAATGACAGATTAGCAACTTGCGCCTTGGCAATTTTCAAAACTGCTTGTCTCTCACTGTTTGCTTGCTTTGCCGTGGTGGACGTGCGTTGGTACTCGTTGATTACCAAGTTGTCAACCTTCTTGACGGTGTAGTCCTTCTTGTCGTATGACTCCAAATTTTGGCAATTTGTTCATACCCTTCGGGTGAACCTTTTATCATGAAAAGGCAAACAGTTCTTTACTATCAGGGGAACTACCAGCCTTCTCAATTTCGTCAGCACGTCTTTGCACTTTCAAGACTTAATCTCTTCCAGATTCATTTGGATGAAATTTGCATTCAATCAATTCAGTGAGTGCATCTAGTCTATAAAGTCTACACTTGGCGGCATACATCTTTTCAAGTTGTGCCCATATGTTCTTTGGGTTGTTGAACTTGTTTAATCTCTTAGACTCTTATTATGAAGGGTCTCACTAGCAGGATTCTTCTACATGTTACTTTCTCTTCATTAAATTTGTCTTTAACTGCAGCTGCTGCTTCAGGATCAGGCTGAACAGCAGTGCGCTTACAGGCTTTAATAGTTTCTTCTCTTCTAAGGCGAATTCTAGCCTAATCTTCCATGATTCGTAATTATCCTCATCCTATTGAGACGAACCCTTGGTCTCATACAACGACTTCATATCGTCAATTGCAGTCATGATTGTTGTAAAACTTCATGATTGTTGTAAAAATTGTTATAACATAATCAATCATTCATCAAGTCGATTTTCTTCTCTAGAAAAAATTTTTAAAAACGTTATCTTCTGCAAAATTGGTCAAACAATATACACAATAATTCTTATTTTGTAAATAAAATTCTTATTCTTATACTGTGATGTACTTGGAAGCATACATCTGTGGGTTCTACTACATACTACTACTAACTATGGGAGGGAACTTGCTCGGCTATAGGTTAACACAATAAGGACATCTATTGCTGGGAACATGGCTTCTTATAAACTTACTTACATGTGTCACTGTGTCGGTATGGCACATCAATAGTTACAATACACTATCCTAGGCTATGGCAGTTTAGGATGTAAAATGGCTACCTTGCAGTGCTTCGATGACGACACCCACAATATAACTGCAGAAATAAAAAAAAACAGAAAAAATACTATTTTCTAGCTGAAAATAAAGAGTGTATTAATTTTCCCGTTTACATGTATTTTTTTAGTTCGCTGTCTATCTTTAATGAATTTACATAATTGATTGCTTTCAAAGGAAAAGCTAAACATTTTTGGAAAGCTGTTTCCGTAAAAAAAAATATGAAAAACTATTTTATTTTTAAGACTGCCTGAAAACTTGATAGTCTGATGCTGGTATAATTTAACATTTTATTGTAAATCCTTTTATTTTTTAACAATCAATAAAGTGCGTATCCTGTTTTCTTTTTAAACATATGTACATTTTTTGGTGAATTCGTAGCTAGCAATGAAGTAGGCTAGCTGTAAGATGTTTTTCGCCTGTCATCTGCTTGCTGTAGTTCATGCGTACAGCTGATTACAGATGTGGTTAGTACTTTTGGATATCCATATAGCTGACTTTTAAGCTCTTTCAGCATTTTGTGGACATCCGAAGGATTTGTTATGAAAGAAAAGAACAAAGAGATAAAAACGAATAATCTATTTTTTTTCACAAGCAACAATGGTAAAAAAAATTTTTTCCAATCAAGGAACAATTTAAAATTAGCAAGGTTCATTCCTCGCACGCTAGAGACGAAGACATTTTCGCGAGCACCGCACAAGTTAAAATGAAACCCTCCATTGATTCGGTTTACACTTAACCGATTACGGACATTGAAACAACGACATTAACCAAAACAGCGAGAAGAACAATTTGTTGATGAGTATCTGTTAGACGTCAAGCTTGTTCGGAGCTTTACGGTTTCTTATTGGATGCCTTAAAACATTTTGAAACTGTGCAGTATCATCAGCACGTGGCGGTGAAGGCACAGCTTTACGCTTTTTGAGTTTGTGTTTGGCCTTCACCTTAGTGGGCTCAGTTGACATAGTATCGGAAGACTGCGTTATAAATACCGCAGGCTCTGGGCCCTCTGCCTCCTTATTTTCTCGTAAGAGTGCGCTAGAAGGTGGAGACAAGGCCCGCTTACCCGACGTCATCCGACTCAACCACTGTGTGTGCATGGGGTGAATCGACACGTAACGCGCTGAAACCTGGTGTTGGACTTCGAAGATTATCAGGTGAGGCATCTCTGATTGGCTCAAGCAAGGGCATAGCAACAGAGCGTCTTCATGTTTGGCCAGTTGAGCGGCGCTTAGTATCGAAAGTCGTAGAAATCACCTGATTACCAGGTTTCTGACCATTTCCGCTTCGAGATTGCCATTTTCTCGGTTTTAGCACGTTCTTTGAAATTTTCTCCGATTTTATTTACGCTAGACTTGGCAGATTCCAATGCCGAACTATTCGAATTGATTAAATTATCAACAGAGTTTTCTGTCACTTTAGGACGCAAATGGTCACAATGTTTTCTTGTTAGCTGCTGCTCACTTGTAAGTACCTTATTTAATTGATGAGGCAGTTGCTCATTTATTATTCTACTAGCCCATATAGCTTGTTATTAGTGGTACTAAAATCACAATACCAGACTTCGCCACCAACCTGATATTTCAGCAGTTTACGGTGTTGTGTGCTTTTAATTTGTTTTTGTTGGTTAAGTTTTGCAACCGCTACTAGTTCGGGATAGGGTAAATCCAGATGAGATTTTAATTCCCGATAGAAATAAAGCATACCAACTGTAGCTTGGGTGGTCGAACTTAGTATAATTCTAGAAGAAATTAAGTAGGCATTTATACTTTCTTGGATACTAGAACTGTCACGTCTTGCAGGTTTGTAGATTCTCTTAAAATTCCGAAAATAAATTTCTACGAGACCGTTGAAAAACTAGGGCCGGTCATATGACGGATTCCGTTTAATTTTAACCATGCTTTCAATTCTTGAGACATCCACTGACTCCCGTTGTCCGTAACGAGCGAGTCAAATAAACCGTATTCGGAAATGTGGGTATTAAAAATATCAATAACCTTAGCAGACGTCGTACTTTTCATTTTGTGCACAAACGGTATTTTGCTATGTGCATCCACGATAATTAAGAATATATAATTATCTAACGATCCAAGGAAATCAGCGTGGAAACGTGCATTAGGTTTAGTTGGATACTCCCAGGTGTGCTTGGAACCTGCAGTTTGAGTGTCCTTAAATTCTTGACAGTTAATGCATGTTTTAACTTTCTTTTCGATATCTGCGCCAATTGACAGCCACCACACCTTAGATCTAGCCAAGCCTTTTAATTTAACAATGCCAAGGTGTGCGCTGTGTAAAACGCTTAAGATTTGTTTTCGTAAAGCTGCTGGCTATACGATTCTATACCCCCAAAACAAAGTATCAGACTCGACGGAGATTTCATTGCGACGTGTAAAGTACAGAGTCATGTCCGTATTATCACAGACAGCAGGCCACCCATGATTTACGTATCTGTAAACCTTTGAAAGAAGCTTGTCCTTTCGACTTTCAAGTACCAGAGTTTCGTTTAAAACAGGCAAATTGAAGATTGTTTCCACGGCCAAAACGTTATACTGGGCTTCTGCTTCCTCATACTCCTCAGTATTAGGGAGTGGGAGCCTAGACAAAGCATCTGCGGTTAGATTTTGTTTTCCAGGAATGTGTTCAAAATCGTACGAATAAGCATTCAACATAACTGCCCATCGTTGCACTCAAGCTGCTGCCATCTACGGTATTCCTTTCTTAGGGCCATAAACCCACACTAAAGCCTTTTGGGCAGACTGCAGTGTGCTGACCATAGGCATATTCATGAAAACGTTTCACTCCCCGCGCCACGCTGAGTGCGTCCCGATCGAAATGACTGTACCCAGCTTCGGCTTTGGTTAACTTACGTGAAGCGAAAACTATTGGTCGCGATTCCCCATTTGGCATGATATGCATAAGGCACGCACCAATTCCGTAGGGCGAGCCATCAAAGACTAGTTTCCGTTTTAATTTCGGATCATAATGGACCAAAACGTTTGATTTAAGAAAAAGTTCTTTAACTGTGTTGATCCTTGTCACATTCCGCCCCCCCCCCCCCCCAGACTCATTTAACTTTAGGGCTCAACAGCCTGGTAACTGGGAAATGTGAGCTAGGTTTGATAAATATTTAGAGTAATGATTTACGAACCCTAGAAAGCTTTGTAGCTGTTGAATACAAGTAGGGTTCGGAGCCTTGGTGACAGCTTCGATAACCTCAGAAAGTGTGTGTAGTCTTCAGCATTAATCATGTGGCCTAGATATTTGAGTTCTGGGCGCGACAGTTTGCACTCATCGATACTTAATCTTGCCCCTGCATCCTGTAAAGCAGTTAGAAGTTGATCTAACGATTCGTCATGCTTAGACCCTTTCCCACTTACAAGAATGTCATCGTAAAAGGGAAGACATTTTGGAATCTTACTGGTGATTTTTGTCATGACCTCTGGAAAATTCCAGGACTAGATGCTAAACCTAGAGGTATACGCTCTCAGCGGAACAGACCCAATGGTGTATTTATCATTAGGGCTGCTTGTGACTCAGGATCCAGTTCTATTTGCAGATCGATTAAGCTGAAAGTGTCACTCCCAGCTAATTCACTGAAAAGTTCTGCAGCCGTGGGAACCGGATAATGGTCCACCTCCAATTGTGGATTTACTGTTGTTTTGTAATCAGCGATAATTCTAATGTTGCCATTATCTTTATGGACGATCACGATCGGCGTCGACCATTCTGTGGTTTCCACAGGTTCCAGAATTTTTAGGCTAACCAGGCGTCTAATTTCCTGACTAACCTTTTCCTTGAGTGTCAAAGGAACAGGTCTGACACGACAATACACAGGTTTTGCATCCTGTTTGAGTTGGATTTTAGCATTATAACCTTTAAACTTTCCCATGCCAGGACTGAAAAGTTCAGGGAAACCCTTAACTATTTTGTTAGTGTCAACAGGTGAAATTTTGGCTTTAACACTCTTGACACGTTTTACTTTTGTTTGCAAATCATAAAAGGGATTATAGTCAACCCTAAAGATTGAGAGCTAATCTTTGCCCAGTAAAGCTGGTTTATACTTGGTAAAACTAAAGCCTCTAAGTTTTCTACTTGACCCTTAATTTTGACTGAAAGGCTAACTGTGCATATTGTCTTCTCTATTCCTTTGGTATAGGAATGAATGGAA